>JAOBYF010792423.1:0-13835 GCA_025403605.1 Parazoanthus darwini
GCCCGTAGGCAGGGGGGGGGTGCGGGATGCGTACGCATCCCCCACGGACCCAAAAAGGTCCGCATTTGGAGGTTTAATAAGACTATGAAGAAACCCGAATAGGTTTATCGTAACAGTTGGTGCTACCGTAAATCAAAACGACTAAAAAAATCGAAACGACTAAAAAAAAAAGAAAGCGGCCATAAGTGTGTTTGTCCCATAAATTTGGCTTTTAAGAGTCCATGTTTACGAAATTTGCACCCCCCCCCCCCTCCCCCAACAAAAATCCTGCCTACGAGCCCGGTGAATACGGTAGTTTGGAGTTGATAATGGCATTTCATTATCAGTTTCCATCTTTCAATATAACGTTAATTGAATCATAGTTCTCCAGGACTTACAGAGTGATCCAGAGTTCCCTATAAGGCCTAGTTACACTAAAGACATAAGCTTGGACATGAGTACCATTCTGCGTGGGTCTGCGTCTGATTTCGTTTGCATATCTAGTGTGAACAAGCCTTAAGTTACCGCAACCTGAGGCAAACACAATGAGTTTTTGTTTTTCAAGGCTTGTATTCTAGAAACTGGTAAATGTACAGTAAAATGCGAAAACGAAGCGCTTGACGAACAATGGACGAGTCAACAGACAGTATCCGTAAACCAAACATGAATAACTTGCAATTTAATCCCTTAATTTTGTTAGACATTAGTGGAGCAGCAGCTCGCAGTGGAAAAGAGCAAAGTGGATGCTGAAAAAAAGAAAATACAAGCTGCAGTCGAAGAGAAGGTGATGTTTTGAATCGTTTGCGTTGCGTTGCTTTGCTTCTCTTTGCTTTTTGTGGTTCATCTTGTATTTCATGATCTGCCGAGGCCTGTTAAACGGAAATGTGGGACCAAATGACCAATGTTATGAAGTCTTGCTTTTCTTTGATTTTTCTGCCAATACTCTATGTACGTAGCAGCAGTAGTAGTAGTAGTAGTAGTAGTAGTACTGAGTAGCAGTAATAGTAGTAGTAGTAGTAGTAGCTGTTGTAGTAGTAGTAGTAGCTGTTGTAGTAGTAATAGTAGTACTGAGTAATAGTAATAGTAGTAGTAATAGTAGTAGTAGTAGTAGCTGTTGTAGTAGTAATAGTAGTACTGAGTAATAGTAATAGTAGTAGTAGTAGTAGTAGTAGTTGTTGTAGTAGTAATAGTAATAGTAGTAGTAGTAGTAGTAGTAGTAATAGTAATAGTAGTAGTTGTAGTAGTAGTAGTAGTAGTAGTAGTAGCAGCAGCAGCAGCAGCAGTAGTACATGTAGTATTCTTATTTTGAAGATCATCGTTGTTATTTAATTCTGTAAAGCTTAGCTTCGTCTGTGGCCCGTTTCAATTGGAGTGACAATATTTTGTTTTACAGGAGAGGCAGATATTTATGATAAGACAGTCAAGCTTTCCAAATGTCCCCCCATCACCAACCCTTGATGGTGACACCTCGCCTGGCAGCATGCAGGTTTGTGTTTGGTTTTGATGAAGTATCTTTTGTCAACGTGCAGAGTTTTTGTATGGGAAATTACATGGTTTGAGTGTAGTTCGGATGAAATTTGAACGAGTGGGCCTTTATGCGAATGCAATTTGAGCTCTTTGAAAACCCACGAGTTCAATTTTGTTCCAAACTGCATGATAAAAACCATATGATTCCTTTTTGATATAACACATGAAAAAAAAAATTCGACAGGAACTGACATCTGCGAGAGATGTGACAAGTTCATTTTCTCAACAAACCCCGAAATGAAAAACATGCAGCACATGAAACAAAAACTTCGAAGTGAAAATAGAGCAGACAGACTCTAAGAAATTCTGTTTGATTAGATAGTTTTTCGTTCGTGCTGTGCTGTGCTGTGCTATGCTGTGCTGTGCTGTGCTGTGCTGTGATGTGATGTGATGTGATGTGCTGTGCTGTGATGTGATGTGATGTGATGTGATGTGATGTGATGTGATGTGCTGTGATGTGATGTGTTGTGCTGTGCTATGATGTGATGTGCTGTGCTGTGCTGTGCTGTGGTGTGATGTGATATGCTGTGCTGTGCTGTGATGTGCTGTGATGTGATGTGATGTGCTGTGATGTGATGTGTTGTGCTTTGCTGTGATGTGTTGTGCTGTGCTGTGATGTGATGTGATGTGCTGTGATGTGCTGTGCTGTGACGTGTTGTGATGTGCTGTGCTGTGCTGTGCTGTTTTTTGTGGTGTTGGTTGAAATATTCTTCTCATACCCCATATCCTGGTTCTTATTTTATAACTGCTTGTACCAACAGAATTACTCAGCCGATGGTTCATTCCACAAGACTCTGGTACGTACTAACAGCGCGAGTAGTACGAACAGTAGTGTAATAGACGGCATGTCTCGGGGGGTGATGCCAGCAGGAACTGCCTTTGTAGAGAGACTGCAGGCTCAACTGAGACAGAAAGATGGAGAAATAGAGATGTTGCAGGTAAGTTTATCAGCTTACATTTATTCTCTTCCTTTTTTCCTCTCTTAGAATTATCTTTTGTTGTTTTACTTTCATTTTTCTGCACAGGAAGATGTCGTTTCTCTTCAGAAGACTCGTGAAGAACTAACAAAGGAACTGACTCAATTAACAAGTAAAATTGAAAGTTTGGAAATGGATAGCGCTCAACTGGAAGAGCTGAAAGAAAAGTACAAGGTAGTCTTTCTTCGTCTGCGCTACTGAACTTTCTCAAATGCTTTCTTGCTTAACATGGCGGATAACTGCTAGTTTTGGTCAGCCACACGGCAAATACATATAACAGTTAATCAATTCAAATGGTGCGCTAACTGTGCCATATGCCCTTTTCTAAAACTTGTAATTTACTGGTGTTTTTACCGAAATAAAGATTATTGGTTGATTTCTTATATCCCCCCTCCCATCTTTTCTATCACCGAGTCAACAGAATTATCAACTTGTGACTCCCAGTAAGGGCTAAAGATTTTTTCAGCCGAGGATTTGCTCATCTAAGAGTTACATGAGAGTTTTGTATGAACTGAATATCACGTGACCCAACAGGATACCCAACAGCGGTACAATGCCGTGCTGCAGATGTACGGCGAGAAGGAGGAAGAAACAGAGGAGCTGCGACTGGACTTGGAAGATGTCAAGGCCATGTACAAAGCTCAGGTTGGCTTTACAGTCTCCATCCCTTCTGTTATATTCTTTGTTTGTATTACCATCCCTGCCTCACCAACTTCTTTCTCATTGCCTTGATTGGACTGATGTAATCTTCTTTCCACTTGCAAAGCAATTGTTTTTGTCAGCGGTCTTCAACTCCATCCCCAGTACAGTGAAAACGCGTCCTCGGAGAAGAGTTGATGCTCTTTTCTTTACTAAAATCTTATTTAAATTTAGAAAAACGTCTTTGGGAACGATATAAATATTCGCAGACTTTAGTTGGCAATTTTGGTCATGATCCGACCGCTGCCGCTGAGAAATACGCAAAAAGTACCGGCGGGCACGGTTTCGGCAGTTTCTGTGAGCGTTACAGTGAGACTAGCTTGTAAAACGGAGGCCTGTTACAAAAACTCTGCGGTAGGACCAGTTTTCAAGGTATATTTCCGCGCAAGTCTGTCTACAAAGCAACTAGTGTATTGAATGCGAACGTGCGGATGACAGTGGTTCGAAAGATAGTTTCGTGTTCTTTTACATTGCAAGATAATCATTCGTTGGAGAAAACCAGCTTTCTTTCGTATATTATTTATATAATATTCCTAAGAGATAAGTTTTGTATTTTTCAATTAGCATCTATAAAGTTCGGAAATTTCTATCTCGTCCAGACCAATAAACCATTATTACATGCCTTACTCTTCAGCAAACTTGATACTGCAGCTGATTAAACATATACGGCCTTCCAACTACACTCACTGCTAAACTGTGCTCAGAACGCAGCAACAAGACGCCGAGGAACTCGTCTACCACTCTTATATTGACTTTCAAGTGTCTACACGGACTTGCTCCTCCCTATTTATGTGAAATAGCCGCTGTACAAAAATACAGCCGGGTACAACGTTCGCTCCAGTTCTAGTACGTTGCTAGTCTCATACAGCATCAAATGTCGAGCTTCTCTCGGAGGTAGGGCATCCCAGTCAGTAAACTGCCATTCAGGCTTAGAAACATTTTTAAGCTTGACATATTTAATAAGGAACTCAGGGCTCGTCTTTTTGGACTGCTAAATTTAAAGTCAAACCGTCAACCTCACCTCCAAATAGTGTCCGGACTTAATATGGTTATTTGGGTAATGCCTACTTGCAGAGTATTTTAAAAAGGTTAGCTTTTGCAAGTCGGTTGCTCAGTTCAGTGTGAATGACTTTGAGCTTGTCGAAGAGAATTCTGGCCTGTCACTTACTACCCACTCAGTTAAATGATATTTCAGTAGTAAAATGTGGCATTTCCTTCGCCTTGATCGTCCTTTCAATTGAAATGTCTTCTCTAAATGACTGGTGGCAGTATTTTAAAACAAAAATTAACATTTTTCACCAGTAAGTCCCAAGTAACTGGTAAAATATTCAACTGTGCACCGGTAGTTTGATTTCATTTTGTTTCCATTGACTAAATACAAACATTCTTCTGATTGGGTAAAAGCACCGAGATAAAAGGAAATACCGTCGCCTACTTGTTACTAAAGCTTGAATCAAATATAGTTTGAAAAACGACGTGTTCAGTACTGTAAAAACGGCCAACTGTCCTTAACCGCCATCGAAGATTTTGCTGGTCATACGATCGCTGAAACTTTCACGAAAAATGCTGTGAAGTTTAAAATTTTAGATATGGTATGTATCGATCATTTCTCGGATAAAACTTATGAAGAGTGGAGTCTTTAGTTTAACAAGGTTAATTCAAGCAAGACGCTATCAGTACAAGAGTGAAAGATGTCTGTGGCTTCTTCGCATAAATGGTGCAACGCATCTCCGAAAAGCTGGACGTGTTCCTTCGTGTTCGTGTTGTTCTGTGCAAGTTTATCAATAGTAGCCGTCGTTTCTTCAGTTATGCTTTGGAATTACTATCGGGATTCAGGATATCCCGTGGATGACAAACCTGCTTATTACAACCCTAAACTTCTCCGGAAATTTGCCTTTGAACAGTAAATAGATCTTGACGTTCAGGGGCTATCCGGTACACTGGAAATGAGTGAATTGACAAGAGCGTGGTAGAGTGCTGTGCACCCTGTTTTCAACTTGAGTGACAATCCTAGGGGGACTCGCTATTCCCCCGTGGACTGTAATACTTGACGTGAATTGTAATAAGATTGTTGTGAATTGGAATACCGTGGCGTAGATTGTAACGAAGTTGTCTTGAGTTGTATCAATTTCTCTGTCGTGAATTCTAATATGACCTTGTCGTAATTTTTTATAGATCGAGCTGTCGCGAAACGTAGTTGCAGCCGTCGTGAATTGTAATAAATGATTAAAGTTGTATTCCATTTTTTAAACCAAAACAAAAGATTGCCTTTTGAACTAATTTTTAAAACGGAACAAGATCACATGTCAGAAGCAACATTCGGACTCGTTCACAGATGTTCTGTTTTTGGACTATAGAAACTATTCAACCAGTGTGGTGGAGATACTCGTACTTTAACCACTGAGTTGCTTTCATTACGGGAAATCCAAACATGTGGACGACCTTCTTTTTGAATAAACCTGACAGGTAAAAAGGAAACAAAGAAATTGGGAAGTCCAATCTTTCACTCCCTCTGGACCCTTTCCGCTTTCATGGCAATACAATAAAATACGATACGTTTATTAGTCCATCCCCTAAAGGGGTTATCAGGCCTAATATACAATGCAGTTTACATAAATTCAATCAAGAAAAAAATCAAATTTAATTGTAAAATGTCAAATTTTTATGTTATTTCATTTTCATTTTCATTGTCAACTTTACAAGAGTATAATATATACAATTTATAAAAAAAACAATACATAAACCCTACAAACATCTAAGTGAGTGAAAACGGACAGTTGAAAGACACCTAATATACATATAAAGAAATTCATGACCTAGGGTTTTGTCTCCTCAAATATATTGCCATTTTTCACGGCGAAACACTGCACAGTTAGATAATTGCAAGATAAAAGAAAATGTGCTACAAAAATAAAAAGGTCAAGTACCAGCAGAGAGGACTGGGTTACTCCGAATGGCACCTGTTTTCCGATGAACGGCATGTTCAACCTCTCCCTTGTACAAAACAGCTAGCTTATTATATCACGGACTAAAATACGTTATTTCTTATACGGCATACAGACCTGACTTCGATACTAACGCTACCCCGATCAGAAATCCTTATTACAGTTCACGACAACCATTAATACAATTCACGACAGGCCATACTACATTTTACATAAACGATTATTACAATAGTGTTCGTTCGCAACACCCAAACCGACAACCGCACTTCAAAAATACTATAATCTACTCCTAAATGTAAACCTGACGCCAACCCTAATACTAACCCCAACCGTAAAACTAACGTAATTAGAAAATTTTCAAGTAAAACAGAAATTAAAAAGTGTGGTTGTCAGTTTGAGTGTTGTGAATGAACCTTGACCTATACTCTTCATTAAGTTTCATATACCAAATACGGAATAATATTCACTTACTGCTGTTATAGCCTAACGGGAAACATCAGGTAGAATATATGGAGTAATTTAACCATGCATTTAAAAGAGAAGGAAAGAAATAATATTTTTTTTCTTCAAATAGAAAAAATCTGTTAAATTAATTTCTAGTTTAATACCAACTCGAGAACCATTGTGAATTGCTTGCTATACATTGGTTGTTTCCTTGCACACTACCATAACTTGACAACCTGTAAGGTTTGAATTCTCCAAAGCTCTTGAATACTCAAAACTACCAAAGTTTTCATAAGTAATATTCTTGGCGAGTTTGTTTCTTTACTGTACCAATAAGCAATTTAACAAATTCTTACCGAAGTTGCAAACAACGTGTTGTGTGTCGGAAGAACCAACGGGCAAGTTGTACAGTTGCAAACTTTCTGCTTCAGATATGTCAGTATTAGAGCAAATCCTTACAGAAGAAAATGTTTTCAAAGTTTGTGAAAAGCCTTCTCGGAGCAAACTTATATGATATTTTTCTCCGTTGTTACGTCAGAGCGCGACTTCTTTTCGAATCTAACGTCGCCATTGATTGGTTAGTTGTACTCAGTATGCACGCGCCTCGCAGCAATTCACTTATAACGAGATTTATGATTCGCTATTGCGAGTTATTCGAATATTTTCGACCGTTAAAAACCGGTTTCAACCAGTAAAACTAAAACGGCGCGTTCAGTATACGGCAACCTGACATCAACGAAGGATCGGAATAGCAACTGCGCTGCATTCCTGTTTTGCAGCAAGAGACGAATACTGGGAAAATTCTGAGATCCCATTCGGTAGTGAGTATCTTGCAACTTTTTTTTAACCGAAATAGTTTACAGTGTTTGACCTTTCTTAGTCCACAAAGGAAAGCAAAATAAGAGAGTTTTGCCGACCTGTCGACAGTAACCTGTCACAAGAAATTCGCTTATATGTCTTTATTTGCGCAGTGCACAATGGCATGTTAGACTCCACCACTTGATTTCGTCGGGGAATAAAGGAATTTAATTAAGGTATTTATTTGCACGAGTCACAACAAAATGAGAAAGGAAAAACGTGAGAACGGTAAGGTTGACTGGAAAATAAACGGAAAATCTATTCAAATCATTTTTATGCGGCATTTTGTCAAGTCATGTGGCTTTCATTTCTTCCAATTCAAGCCACACGGCTCTCAGTTTTTTCAAGGCAATCCTCGCGGCCCACGTGACTTAAAGGCGCTGAGGAGAGCACTGTGATTTTTATTTCTCATTGTCTTTCAGCCGTTCAGAGTCGCCATCGTCATTTTCATTTCACCCTGGCTGTTTCTATCTCTATCTTTATTATATTCACGGTCATTTCCTTTGTTATATTGTTATCGCTGATACTGCCATTGTTGCCGTTATAATTTCCGTTATATTTAGAGACAAGCTAGGTCGTGCAATAATCAAAGATCTTCGCAAACTGTTGAATGTAATAAAACACAACCAACAATTCATTGCTTGAAATAAGGTTTAATGAGTTTCGGTTACTTAACTAGAGATTTGCAAATTTGAAACGAAGTTTGTATTTAAAATGATAATAAATTGTTATCAAAACTTTATAAAACAATCATTTTCAACCATTGGGTAATCAGGGTGATGACTAATGATGTTTAATGGTCGAAAAAGTTTGTTTATGAACGTAAATATACAATTTTACCTCGACGAATTATGTTTAAAAAAACGAAGATTGAAGTCAAATCTTGATTATTAAAACCGGTTTTTGTGTAGTAAAAGAAACACACGACCTGGCTTGGTTGCTGTATTGTCAGATGCTCATATTTTATTGTTGTTGTGGTCGTAACGATTCGTTAAATCGTGTTCAAATCTGTTCTTGCCCATATTACAGATTCAGGAATTGCTTGGCGGTATGCGGTAGTTGTGGGTTCACAGAACCTTGGAGGAGACCATTCCTTGGTCGTTCAGCCGGTTGGTTAGCCGTAAAGTGTGAGAGGTTTCTTTGGAATGAAAGATCCGGCAATCCGTTGTACACACTCCAGGCAGCAGTTTCCTGGGCTTGTCTACCTATACACCAGAAGTGAAGTATTCCGCTCCACAGAGCATTCATGATGGCTGCCACCTGCAGGGTTCTTTTACTACCTCATTTTAGGCCATAAAATGGCTCGCTAATAGAAAGCAGTTTTCAATCTCCTTCCATTTACCGGCGTTCTTTCAATATGCACTCTCCCGTTAGAGAAATCTCCTTTTAACATTACGGGTGTTTTAATGCATAGTAAACACAGTCCCTAACACCTAACATGTATGCACAAAATATTGAATACCAAAATTTCGTGCTTCAAGGTCAGAAGGATTTTTTTTTGATACTGTTTTTTGGTTCTGATGTGACCAAATTGTTCCTATTTTTCCGATGCTTGACTCAACAACGCTTGTGTCAATTTCGCTTCACTGTCGCGGAACAATCGAGAAAAACGAGTAAAATGTAACGAGTCTGATTTGGAGGCTTGGAGATCGAAACATCTGGCTCTTGAACTTACAGCTTTTAGTGGTCAAGACGATAGAGCGGTTTGCAGTGCCATCTGCTATGTTGGTTGCAACGAAAAGATAGCAAAAATAACAATTCATTGATAAGTAAAAAGAATTACAAAATATAGAGTATCAGATTGAAACAGGAAAACGGATAGTAATTAAGGGCATTGGTAATTTAGCAATAACTACAAGTTTAAATTAGCTATAGGTTGCAGTAACGTATGAAATATAATTAAGAAAAGGAAAAGAAAAGGAAAGGAAACTAAATTTATAATTATGATAATTTTAAAAGAAACAATTTAAACGGTGAAGGTTTGATATTTCTTTGCATATGTATTTATGAACAAAAAGGGGCACTAAACGAGCTTGGAATATTTTTGAGTCTAATTTGTGATTAGCCAAAACTTGTCACGAGGTTGGTCCCACAATTTCCATTGGCCAAAAGGAGCATTGACAATAAATAGAGATACTGACAGTCAAGCGAAATAGACACCACATTTACGTTGCTAAATTTCTTTTTGGTCGAAACATTGATTCAAATTTAAGCTATCTTCAAATTTCATCAGGTACTTATTTTATGAGGGATAATATACAATAACAATTAGTACTTTATTGACTGGTAATCAAAGATGGTTCCTGAGTCAGTACGAGATGTTAGAGAGATTATGAGACATCCTGTACCTCAGTGATGTACTACTAATCCAGGAGAAGTTTGGTTTTTAATAAAGGAAATGGACATGCGGTATTCTTTATGGCGAATTTCTTGATAACGTTATCGTTTACATTTTGACTCCTAGCAGAACATAGCACAGATTGAACTTCAAGCTTCAAACAATATGAGTCCATAACTGATGCACGAACGAGTTTTCTCTGAAACTTTGAGTTTATTATGTCGAGTAGTTTCAGGAAAACGAGTGTTTGAAAACTTACGTGCTTAAATTGAAGAAAACTTTGCGTCCCGCAATATCGGGCTTAGATCACTGGAGAGTACTAACTTACTGTGTGCATTGCCTGTTCAGTTCTTAGATACCCTTGTTTTAGTCTTGAAGTTCAACAAAAATGTAGAAGTGGCATCTTTGCATGCTTTTAGAAAGGTATGACGAACTAATTTTTTGTGCGGCGATACTCAACATCAATTACTATTTAAAAATTACTTTACAGGGTTAAAGCTGAGGTATATTTTGTCTCCAGCCACGCATTCTTTGTTCGTTTTGACATTTTCAGTACCCAATACTCTAAAACTATTGAACATGTCGGGCTCACTGAATCTTCTGGTAGTTGCTAACTCGGTGTGTATTGCTTGATCGGTTTATAGACAGTAATCGGATTGATGCTAATAAGAAAAATATATAAATTACTGAAAAAGTATGACGAACCAGTTATTTGTGCGATGTTCAATTATCAAAAAAAGAAGCGGAAATGAAAGTGAGTAAAATTTAGTGAAATGAATTAATTGAATGAAAAAAACCCTCCCGTTCAACCCCGATAATCAGATCCGGCAGTGAATTTTCGAATAGAAGCCCATACAAGGACAGAATTTCCCTGTTATTTGTCTTGAGCACCTACACGTACCTCAAACCGCACAGGCAGTGACGAGTCTGCGCTCACTGCATTCAGCTTCAAAGCTGTATCTCGGGATTCACGATTCGGTTCTTTTTACTTTGCAAACTCGTCGGGCACGGATAACTCGACAACGTAGGACAAGTTTATGCCGTGGCAGTGGGAGACCATAATTCAGTATTTTGTTAAATCGCTTGGAGTTGTTTATAACAACGTACAACGTTTCTGCCATAATGTCGCAAACCATAAAACAGCATATCAGTTTATTGCTTGATATCGACTGCTCTTTCTGTTGTCCACTAAAGTTAACTCGGCTAGAAGGATTATCCGAGTTTCGAATGCACTAAGCAGTTTCATGATGTACCAATATCGAAAACGTTAACTTAAAGTCAATGCCAATTTCCAGAGAAACAGCAAATACATGCACGAGATCTTTGAACTTGACCTCGACTTATTGGCGTTTGGGGCGCCTTATAAAAATGGGCTTGTGGCTTTTCAGACACTTGGAAATAATGTTGAAGCCTTTTCACCTGCTCGTACCAGATGAAAGACACACTACCTATCCTGTTAAGCGCCTTTGACAACCGGCCAGGTATGCCGATACACACTAAGACAGCAGAAGTTGGAATACTGAGCCAAAAGTATCTTCTGCAGCCGTCAAAATGAGAGCGTAGGAAAAGGGGGTTGAGCGTTACAGCGATGAAGAAGCAAACTAGGTTCAGTTGTTTTTCTGCTCCTTGGCCTTGAGATTTTGAGAAGAAACACGCGTTAGCAAGACGCGAAACGTTGAATGGACAGTCAGCTCTCGATAACTTGAGGTGAGCCTTACCTGAAGCTGCCAGACCTGTTACAAATCTTTTAAAAGGGGAGGGTATAAAACCATTGATTGACACCTTCCTGTGGAATTCCGCTCAAAGTATATGGATGTCAATTCCTCCTAATAAACAGATTCCTAGCATTCCAATTCGGCTTGTGGGGCGGGGTTGTTACTACCGTATAGTAACAGCAAATTTAGCGCTTGAGAAAATAGACAGTGTGCATTCCAAAAGCAACTGGTGCAGATTTTTAATTAAAAAAAGTAGATAGTGCGGTATTTGGAATTTATCTCTTTTACTTTAGATAACGTTTTGAATGTTTTAAAGGTATATGGACTGGCTGCAGATGGCAACAGTGTCCTTGTCAATTAATTATCTTGAATTATTACTTCTGGTTCGTGCGAAAACACCTGAACTGTTAATTGCGACTGAAAGGGTTGCAAACACCCAGACATTGCTCCGTGTTTGATGAACAATAAATTATTGAAGAGAGGTGGAACAAACTAACACCAATCGTGTAGGTGTTGAAATCTCCTATGCATCATTACCAAACATGGTAGAGCTGCTTTTCTATTGGTCATCAGGAGCCCTTCCATGGCCCTATATAAACCACCTTGCTCGTGTTCTAAGTAGATTTTGCTCAAGCATATCTAGTTTACTGACGTGCAAGACAGTACGAGAGTGTCTTCGGGAAAGGTTGGTATGACTTTTTGAAAGGCCTTGCTATTACATAGCAAACCAGTGCCAAAGATCAATTTTTAGTTTACTACAATTACTAGTAAAAACCTGATTTTCGCATCTTTCCACGTACCTCGAGCTCGTAAAACAAGTTCTAGTGTTGTTGTTTGTTCATACCTGACCGAATATATATTTTTGGCTTAACTGCACTTCTGAATTTTCTTTAAAAAGTAAGGAAACTAGCTCGCACTGTAATTTCCCGAACCATGTTTCTGTGTTAATTGTGGTTGCAATACGGAGCAAACGATGTTGAGGTTTGCACGTCGTCGTTGAGATAATATTTTTTTGTTGTACGTTTGCCAAGCTAAGGGGTTTTTTTGAATATGGAGTATAAAGTTTTAGATTTTAATTTCATTACAATGCATTTCAGCCGTTCGTTGTTTTACTGCAAGTTGGACCATTGACGTAACAATTAAGACCAAATTACCTTCGTCAAATTACATAATGTAACCCGTTTATGTCCGTAGACCAACGTGTTTGATTTCTATGGAATTTCCTAATTTGATTACTGGTTAGACGCGATTATGCAGGCAAAAGCAATGATTAAGCAGTTGAATTGTCTCGGCACATTTATTTTTTTTACAACGGGGCATTCTGGGCTCGAGTGTGAACACCTTCCAGTTTTAAAGTTTGCTTGAGAGACCAAATCAAGGTTGATCAAATCTCAAATCGTTCAATTACTGCAGTTTGAAGTAATTACAATATTAAATTGTTGTTCTATTGTTTGTTCGAAACCTTTTCCCAAGGCAGGCACAATTTTTGAAGTGTGGTGCTAATTGTTCAAGCAACTAATCAGTAAATGCTTTCAATGTTGAATTTAGTTTAGCCATCTAACGATACGTTCTATATTTATTTATTTTTCTTGTTTCTTCAGATATAGACGAACTATTATTTCCGTCGAGAGATTAGAGCGAGAATGACGAGACTTGTGGCGCTTCTGTTTTTGCCGTTCGTACTCGGGTGCCGTGAGAAAGGTATACGTAAGAATTACTTGCCCCCTCCCTCGAACTAAAATATGTTCTTCAATAATGATTGGTTAGCGTAAGGGTCAGGATGACCAGAAGTCAGATAAACTTGATAGAACACGTTGATGCTTTGAGTAGAAATTCTTCAAGCATCTTTTGGAGTAGAGGAAGAGGATTGGGTGCTTTCCAGTAATCAGTAGCGGACATCGCTAACATTTTTCTTGACCTTAATGCTAATCAGGGCGATAAAGAATCGGTCCCTGAGCATCACTTGGCTGTATCCAGTTTGTCACAGTTGTCAAGTTGCCAATGCAGACCTGTCAAAGTCTCTTGAAATAGGTGTATAGACTTGAACCAAAACCTTGCAGGGCAGACGGGCAAACTGATTAACAGACCCTGTACGGACATGAAGTTTTCAAACGATGCACTAACTCGCTACTATAAAAACAAGAATCTGTTAACTGATTAGAGTTGTGGTAATAGTTACTTAAACAAAACCTTTACTGTCTTTAAAATTTTGGTTCGTCAAGATATCTAAATTAATCAACTAAAATGGTCTCTCAAAAGTTGTCGTTAGAAATTAAAGTTGCAACCTGAACAATTTTTACTCTAAACCCTAAACGCTAACCCTAACCCTAGGAAACCATAACTCTAAACCATA
>JAOBYF010792534.1:0-13832 GCA_025403605.1 Parazoanthus darwini
GGCGTGTATACACTGTGATACAAGGCCACAGTCGGTTTTTATAGCCCACGAAAGTGGGATTCGTGTAAAATATGGGATCTTCATCAAGTGCTCTAAATGATTTGCTGGCTAATATCCTCTCTAGTTAATCCGGTAAAATGTAACATTTCCTGTCGATTTATCTGGAAAAGAAAGGTAGAGTCACACATTCATGCTGGATAGACGTCCGGAATGTGTCGACTGACTCCATGTTGAAGCCACGTGGGAGTCCGACCTGAAAATCTGAGTTGCCGAACGAAAACTGAAGACCAAATTGGTATATTAATGTAGGCTTTCTTCACTGACAATCAACGTAATATGAAATAACCTGATATAAAAAAGAATATCAAAATGGGGTGATGGAACACTATCTTATAACTAATGAGATTATACAATAAAACCAGTGAAGGTGTAAGCGCATTGAAACTTTACAACACGCGAGTATAGTTTGTAACTGTAAGTTACAGCATTGTTAACTCAAATGCTTTTCATTCCAACAACGACCTTTAGTGGGGATTTGTTTGTTTTATCGTTAAGGAATATTTGCTCGCAAACTGATTCGTTCAAAAGCTCACGAGATCGGCTGCAGCAGTTAGCTGTTAGCTTCAGTTCTGCAAGTGCAACGGGATTGTAGGTCCGCACATGAGAGTGACATTCGCTGACCTCAGCTCGGATAAGAGCAACGCAGGGCGTTTGTTCCCTTAAGTTAGTTATACTCATTGTAATTTCTGGACTAAGAAGTGACATAACTCACGCCCCTTTTTAGATATATCCCTTTTACCCCCTAGCAAGACCTAGCCGAGCTTTGGTCCTGAACATGCACGACAATCAGCCAGAATATTCCTACAAACTGCGTGAAATGTAAAAATTCGTTTTGCGGTAAAGGCAGATTGATGTCCGTGTTATTGGTACATTGATCATGAGGGCAAAGGAGAAACAATTACCTGACAATCATTTTCTCACGAAGAATGGAGGAAGTTGTAAACATATAACAGCTTTATCTATAATGATTATCTTCTTTGATTCAATAAACTCAGGAGTTATCGTGGTAATCAACCTTTAGCTAAATTCTAGTTTTTTTGAAAAAAAATGTAACAGCAAAAATCAGGTTTTTCGTTTCTCACAGGTACGGTCCGTTTTTGACAAAGAGCAAGAAATATCACGCAATAATTGTATATCGTACAGACGCGATGACTTTCAAAAATTTGGTATTTTGTCATTTATGAAAAACTTTACGCAGCTAGAGACCTGTTCGTGCAACTACAGTGTAGATTTTAAACCTTACATAATTACCACTCTTGAACATTTAATACAAATTATCGCTCATGAGAGCTCTTGCCCGGGTTGTCAACTAATCCCATATGCATAACTGAAACTTAAAAATACCAGAACGCGGTCTTCCATAAAAGGTCAGATTTTCATGGTTCAGCATATTTTCTATAGTAGGTTTGTGTCATGCCAAATTTTCCAGCTGTATCGAATGTCTTATTGGTTTGTTCGCACGGCTATATTTAGCTCACGCCCTCTGAGCTTTTCCTGTTATTATAACTGGGCTTACGGAAAGTTCGCAACCTGGGTTGAGACTTCGGAATGGTCACGGTTTTTGTAAGTATTTTTTCAGTTATGATAACAGGCATATCTTTCTTTTAAATCTTTATAAGTATTAAAGAATATGATCAGGGACGAATTCCTGTCTGTTATCGCTATGCTGACTTCAATCGGCAAATATAGTCAGTTTAGTTTGTAATACACAGTCTTGATAGTATCGCGAATAACCCTTTGAATTATGTGAATGTTTTTCAATATGTAATCTTCGGGCGAAAGCACAAAATGCCACTACTAATATGCACTCAAACAAGTTAATGCCAACTTGTAAGTTTCACAAACGACTTTCTTCAAAACTCAGTAAAAATATCGTGCACTTGTGTTGCACAATCGAGAGGCTTGATTGGCTAGCCGGATGTCATATTTGTAAGTACCGAGTACACTACGAGTTGAGATTCCATTTGTCACCTCTCGATGAGGCTACAACTTGAAATTCCATTAATGTAAAACACTAAAATTTCCTGAATTTAAGATAAAAGGAATAACGACACGAACAATCAATTCAAGAAGTGTAAAGAAATTAATAATAATCTTGAAGGTGGCTTAGTAATTTGCACTTCTGAAAACACTGATGGATGCGCCCAATTTGTTGTGTTTTGGTAAAACTTCCTTACAGAAACAGCACGTAAAATATTTTTAATATGTGGAACTCATTAAAAGGAAGGATATTCGGAAGCTTCGAACTCTGACAGTCCCAAGCGCTTACTTAAGCATTAATTTTTGTAAGAACCAGTAATATTGCCCGAGGCATATTGCATGTTCCTAGCGATGAGACCACGTTGTAAATGAAACGCCCAGCGTACCATATCACACCATATAACGGTATTATACGGTTATATAATTTAGAGGAAAACTGTTAACTACTTGTTTGTTGTAACTGAGGGATTTTAGTTCTACATATATCATTTGGGACAATAATTCCGTAATAAACGAGAAACACTGTGAATGTTTTTTATTTTTTATACTGTATCGCTAATTTAAAGTAAATGCTCAGTCAAGTTTCTACCTGAAAATTTTTTGTAGTTATCGAGCCTCGGCATGAGCTTTTTCTTAACTTTTGTCCCAATTTAGTCTCGTTGTTCTTAAAAAGGTGTTCTTATTAAAAAAGCGTGTCACCCGGAAATCTGAATCTCCCAATAAATTGTCCAAATAAGTCATTTGGAGCACAGGCGTTCATGGGTTTAAAATCTAGTGGTGCATCATGCTATAGCACATGTATGTGCGACGTTATTACCTCAGTCAGTAAGATCTCGAACTGCTAATTTAAAGGTCCCAGGTTTATCCAATTCCCGGCTTGGCCATGAGGTTGAATATTTGGGCGAGGCGATTTTCTTTGGCCACACCGTCCTTGGACAGGGACGTTAAGCCGTTGGTCCCCCAGATGGACGAAAAGCCACTCTGTAGAAATGCCGACTGGAAAACGCCATTATCATTATTATCATTATTATTATATAAATGAAAAATATGTATAAAACTGTAAACCGGCTTTCAAGCCTAGTGTTGACCAGTTTTCTACCGACAGAAGCGCGGCGTGAAATGCACTGTCTGTTTGTCTACACAGTCTACTGGGTTAATATGTTTCCTATATTTAGATCACTTTACCATAAACAAGTAAACCGATAGCTTCTTAGAGAAACTCTGAACGCAGAGAGGTCAGAGTGAAAACATTTTCGTGAATTCATCAATATTTTTCTGAATAACTGTATTTTGTGCGTTCGATCGAGTTATTGTGAGATTCGCTATGTTCACGGACCTTCCAATCATGCACTTGGTTGAAGCACAAATATGACCAAAGGGAAGACCTAATAGTTCCGGTTGGTGCTGAATATTCTTTCTATATTTGAAGCAAACACAGCCATAAAATGTTGCTATTTCTACATGCACAAGATAAGAGTATCTCATACATGTTGCTACTTGAACAAGAAGGTTTTAAATATATAATAGTAGAGTCAATAGACATCTCGTGTTCATCGTACTCCACAGTGGCCAGCTCGCAGTCATATATATACTCTTTCAAATCTATTTGGAGTTTGGTCTCGACCAGGGGATTTCTCGCATTTAAAGGCTCTTAGATCTCTATTATATTATGAGAGTGTACTATTTTGAGAGGAAGCCCCAGTCACGCAACTGAGGTCTCCATGGTGGTCCTCTTAAATCTAAGTATGTTAGTTTAGAGGGAACAGAGCTATAATAAAAGAGGTGTAAAATAAATCGAAAAAATCTTAAAGTTACAATTTTATAAAACTGTTCCAATAAGTGAGTTAGAAGAACTGAAAGAACTGATATTCAGACACCAAGAGTAAGAACTTGTCTGGGAATCTTAAGTTAGGATCAGAGACAGTCGGGGGTACAGGTTCGAAATCTACAGGCATGTCTGTATATAAACTGTATTCATTTCATGTATCTGTGAAATGTACTTGAAGAGTCTGCTTGGTTTGTTACCGTTATTATTATTTTTGTTTTTGTTCAGTTTTGTGTAACTTAAGTCATTCGTTGTGCACAATCAAAATAAAGTGTACCGATTTTGTTGCAGAAAATAGTTTGTCTCTTATTTTGCAGTATCTTCTTTTGTTTGAAAAGCAATCCTCCGATTCTGAGCTGGATTAAAATTCAGACAATGGCCATTCAGCGAAAAAAGAGTGTTTATGAGCTTTGCCTTTTGTTTTTGAATTCGAGTCTTGCTTATTTTCGATTCGTTCGGGAATTCGGGAAAAACTTATTTTCACTGTTTTTGTGAGAGTGGTTCTTAAAATCATGCTGGTATCATAAAAAATAATGATAGCATTGCTGTTTCTCGACGTCACCGACTCATACTGGGTTAATGTTGTTTCCTTTTTTGTCGATGTTTTCTAAACAACAGTTGAACACAAGTTTTTATCGTTAATCATTTTCTTTTTGCAATGCAATTTAGGAAAGTGTATAAAATAGTTATTTAATCCAAACTCTGAACCGTGTATACCATTTGTCTGGATGACAAATTGTTTTCAAAATGCTACAAGTGACAAGGGGGGCAGAGTACATGGTGAAGATTTAAACTCTAATCAGCCGATACAAGACGTCAACACACTCAATGAAGACCTGATACAATAGCTTACAACAACAGAAATTAAAAGCAACTCATTGTTTTCACTTTCTTTAATATTTTTTTTTAATTTTGGATGTTTGGCTAACTATTTACGCTTGAAAATTAACAAAACTTAAAAGCCTTTGTTTCTCAACTGTTCTCCAAAACAATTGATCCTGTCTAAATTACCAAATTATTGAACTACACTTTACACACTATAGTACAGTTACAAATCGAATCTTCAATGTTATATATATAAAAACATATCAAATTGAAATTCCAAGTTCCTCTATATTGAAAGTTCGTTATGCTGTTGTAATATTCATATAAAAAGGTTTTGTTGGTCATAAAAACCTATTTTTATACGCAAGAAATAACCTGTACCTTGACGTGTTCATTTAAACTTGGCAATTCTTGTCAAAAATGTAGCGGGTTTTCAAAGAGCTCAGATTGCAAGCGACAAAAAGCTCTTAGTCCGCAGGTAGTTTGAGGTAGTCAGCATCCACTTAAAATCTATTTTAATCTTTTTCTTAATTTACAGTTGTATAATTCTGAGTGAAAAAATACTTGTTGTTTTTGTTGCTGTTGTTGTATCGCGCAGTTTTGAGCTCTTTGAAAACTCACTCGTTCAAATTTATTCCAAATTGCACTCGAAACCATATGATTTCCTATACAACCCGAATGGTGGGTAGGCTTAAATATTATTTTCAGTGAACTTGCACTTACAGTTCTCAGTTTCTTACCGAAACAAATATATCCATTCACTTTATACATTGAGATGTATAAATTAATTTACAACTCGAAGAAGATCGACAAAATAATCGTTAAACTCGCCGGAACTTCCAACTGTTCCCTCTGATTATAAGACATGTTCTTTTCACTTGCAATGTGCATTTACGGCAGTTTTAAACGCCATTTTGTCATTTTGCAGAACTGCTTTGAAAGCAGCGAAAGACTCACAGTACCTTCTGGAAAACGGATTGAACAAAAAATAGCCGAGGGAACACTGAACAAACACTAACACGGCTGCGCGCGCACCTGCCATCACTGAGAGATCGCAAGTGTCATTTGCTGCGTCCACGAGATTCTCACAGGCTCTTAACATCAAAGTCATGTGACTTCGTATTTCACCTACAAGTTCTTTGGTTGCGTTGAACGCGTGGTCGCTGCTAGCGTACTTCTCAAGAATGAGACCGTGGTCAGCCTGTGAGTGTATGTTTAAGTCACGGGTATCAAATCCTTCAGAGCACAACCGTTGATAGATCTTAACTGCCAGCAGTGATTCCTCTGCTCGGCCGATGTCTTTTACAAACGAGGTTTCGTTTGCGCTGATGACGCTGCAGTTGCAGTAGTGTATTGCGGCCTGGAAAGGCGTTCCAAAGTAGCTCGTTGCATCCTCGCCGGGGAAGATGGAGTACAAAGAGGATTTCCCAAGTCCTTCCAAGGTAAACATCAAGTCTGAGTCTAAACCTATATAAGGAAAATGGCATCAAGGTGAGGAAAAATGTAATTATAGTGCGAACCTTGGTAAGAGTTTGGGTGTCAGGCTTGTGTGTGCACGTGCGCGTACATAAGTTCATGTCTCTGCGCGATTACACGTGTATGTATGTGCTCGTGCTTGCATGCGTGCATACTTGTGTGTAATATCAAACAGAGTTGTCTCCGTATAATTTCAAAGGCCATCATGAGCTACGAAAAAATGAAATAAGCTTTAACCAAGTTAATCACTTTTTCAACACAAGTTCATACAACAAGCAAAAAACAGCCAAAAGAAATTTACCTGGCTCATGCAAGCACGCCGCCAAAGCAATCTCAAGACACGGTTTTACGGCTCCAGTATTGATGTGCTGTTCGTAATACTCCCGAACATCTGAAGGTGCGCACAGCGCTTCAGACTTCTTAGCTGTCAGGTGATTGACGATTTCCTGCCTGATTCGGCTGATGTTTCCCTTCCCGACTGCGTGTACAATTAGCTGCACAGCGGCATGGAGGGAGGGGCCCAGAAGGGTGAGGCCGTGCAGGGCATCTCCAATTCCTGACATTTCAATCGAGTTCAATTCCACAGAAGCTGTTTGCAGTATCTGGCTACGTGAAGGTCGTTGAGGGCATGTCAGAGTCAAGTTGCAACCAGCATCGAGGCAAATCTCAAAATAGTTCAAGAGTTCTTGCATGAAATCGCTGTACCACTCTGGAGATGACCAGCGCAGGAAGGTTATTTTTTCTGTTAAAGATACGCATGCGTCATCTAAGACATACAGCCATGCGCAGAAACACGCATGCGCAACTGCTGTGCCAACACTCAGAAATCCAGGTGAAACCGCACCTGTTAGAGTGCACGAAATTTCCACCAATGCGTTTCGACGAGAACTCTTTTCACGGGTTTCCAGGAAAGGAACCAAATATTTATCAACATACAAGGCCACTTTTGCCTGAAGAAGCTTTTGTGTCCCAGTAGATAAGTGCTTTCTCAAGATGGGCACCTCGTATGTTCCGTCTTTTCTCTGATTTCCAATTAGATCTTTCACTCTTGTTGAGGTGAGATCCTGCACGGCTTTGAACAAACTGTGGAAGTCTATATCACCTGACTGTTGGTTTGTGTCCAGAGAAGATCTAGTGTGGACAAATCCGGGGTATAACTGAGCCATTTCTGTAAAACAAGAAGAAATGATTGTCAATGCACAGAACAAATAAATACCATGAAGAACATTATGAACATAAAGATGGCAAGCTCTGCATGCAGCTGGAAGGAGCCAGTGTTCCCTTGGAGATTTGATTCAGTAGAAAAACAGCAGGATACCAGAATCGTTGATCTTGCTTAAAGTTTCTCTTGAGCTAAATCAACAGTGTCTAATGTTTTCTTTAAGCAAATCTAAACTTGTTGGGACAGTTACATTTTTTAGCAAGGCTCTAATTATATAATAGAGTGGAGTAAAACTCTGAAACTCTTTACAAGTTGTTTGCAGCACACATTCACTTGATATAATAAAAGAAGTCGTTGGAGTAGTAAAAGTATACTTTGATTATATAAGATTTTTCAAATATAAAAAGACTTGCCTAAGAATATTACAAACCATACCAACCACCATTTATCTTTAGAATTAGCAATGTCTGGGTTTTTTTTCAGTTCTAAGCTTCTAGTATTAACCCACTCCGCCATTGTTCTGTATATTCTGCACTGATTATGATCAAGGGCTCAATTAGATTTTTCTTGAGGAGTTATATAACCTATTTATGCCGGGAAACACTTATAGCTCTTGTAATTGATATGGGAAGAAAACCTCTCGTAAACAATAGAAATGATCAAAACGTAGAGGATCTACGTCAAGAACCAAACTTGAGTCTCGCCCACAGTCTGCAGTCATTCCGGCGCATTTGTTATGGGACAATGCTTGAACATTTTTCATTCTCTTTTCTCAAAAGGCAGGGCGAAACAACTATGTGTTATTCCTTTTATAATTCAGTTTTCAATTGAGGAGCATCTTTTTTGACAATTGATAAAAAAAAACTCCCCTGAAATTCCTCGGTTGGTGCAGTTAAGAAACAAAACTTCACCAAGCAACTTCTTTATTAGAACTGATGATAAGCTGAATGCATGTTTAGCATTCAATATAACCGCTAATTTGTTTTCATGATACTATCCGGAAACTCAAGTTGCTTTTCTCCCTAAGATAACTAGTTACCGTTTTCTAAACAATGCAAAAATAGCAACTTACGGAGCCAAGATATTTTAAAATGGTAGCTGTGTAACATTAGGTTTGCATTACCTGCGTGGTGAGCAAATATTTAAGCACACAGTGCTCAGGCATTTCCTTTCATAAAATAAAAGAACCCATTCCTGACAATAAGTCAAAAACACCCTTTTATAGTAACCACAACTGCATCAAATACCTCAAGGAATTTTCAAATGTTTCGTTTTCAATATCGAACCGTTTGCAGTTTACGAGCATCGTCTTGATTGATGATCAGGTATTTGCGCACATTAATGTCAATATCGGGTTAATGTAAAAATATATCTGGCTTTACGACATTCAAAACCGTCCCGTGGTCTTGCTGTGATTATGTAAGATCACACGCAAAAGTTGCTTGGCTTTGTTTTCAATGGCTATTTATATTAGTAGTTTAGATTACACATTTTTTTAGCATCCTTCTATCCACAACAAAAATAAACCCGTACTTCAGTACAAAAACATTTCAACCCGGCTCTAATTCAAACTCAGTTGCTAAATTGGCTGATCAAATGAGAACGAAGCAAAGCTAAGTGAGTAATGCTTTTCCGGATTAGAGCCAAGCAGGATAAAGCGTTTAATGTTTGAGCAGCAAATCTATCCGTTACGGTCTTGCACTGCTACTACCCGCATTGTAGCAACGTTCCGCTGTGAACGAATGCGGATTGGTCAAAACTTATCAAATTTTCGCACGCGGCAAAAAAAGTACATTGGAGCACCTAAGTACATTGAAAACCGCAGCACGTGAACTCTTCCGAAGTGCTCCTAAAACAAATAGTATTGTACATCGAACCGCTTAAGACAAAATGCGAATTTTCTTATCACTTATGGATGTGTTACCTGCCGTGAAGTATAAACATGACACGAAAACTGACCCCAAAAAAGGTGGGACAAACACTAAAGGCTTCGTACTTCTAGAAAAGCGAGGCCAAGATCAGAGTAGTCAAGACAAAGACCGGTTCTTTCTTGCGCGGCTCCGATTTTTTGCTCGTCCTAAAAGACCTCCCCCGGGTCTGCCAGGATGAAGTTGACGCAGCTCAGCTGTTATATTTACCTCCTCGATTCCTGACTGTCAAATAATGCAACAAAACGTAGCTACTCACCTGTTTCTCTAACTTATAAATGTTGAACCGACTGGGAACTTTCGACTTTGCTCGATTGTTACCGACTGCTTTATACTCAAGCGGAAAATCAGCCAGCTGGCGAGTACTACTGTAACTATTTCCTGATCAGTTCAGTGGTGACACGCAAGATTTCTCCAAAAAAAAATTCGACAAAATTAATTGGAAAGCAACAACTATAAGTTTGTTCTGTGTTCGTCGACAGACCAGTGTGGAATGAGGTCCAAGACGCGAGACGCTTTGATAACTCGCAAAGTGAGGGCTTGGGTCAAATAGATCATTCATCGTCAAATACTGTCGGTCAAGGTCGATGTCACGTGGGAGTCTGACCCGTGATCGATCGCTTCACACGCTTGTCTACAAAGTACTCAAGACCACGTGGGCATTAATGTTGGCTTCCTTTACTCACACTTAACACAATACGAAATAACTGATATTAAGGAAACATCAAAACGGGGCGATGAAACACTTAAAACACGCTTCGAGGCTTTTTCCTCTTGATGCAAATACTTGATCAAAAATATCAGGATAGAAGGAGCTCTCTTCGCGACCCACTCAGACAGTGACTGATATTCATGCATTTCGTTTAGTGTTTATTTTCGGCGATGTTCATTTTGCTCCGATCTCGCTGCTAACCACTTTGAAGCAAAACGAGTCAACAAATTCCAGATTGTTAACTGCAAGCGCACGCACTGCGAAATGTGTGGAATTTTTGAAAAGCAGTTCCATGCAGTATCATCAACTGTTTCACAATTCTGTTTTAGTTTTTACTTACATTTCTTAAAAGTTGTTTCTTATTTAATACGTACTTTGTTTTCGATTAAAATTTGCAAACTTCCCCCAGAGCCAATCTCACAACATGGTTAAAGAAATAAAAATCCCCTCACTTTCGATCGGTTGACTAACCATATCGAAAGTATACTCTTTGTGACCGAGATAGTATGGTACAGAAACCGCAGACAAAGCAAATGTAAAGATTCAGAGCAGGAAAAAATATACTCGAGCAAAGTAAGTGGAAGATCTAACAGTCAGTTTTTCATTTCTAAAATTAACTTTTCTTACAATAAGATAGAAGTGTCTTAAATATGCTTTGTGCAGAAGATGCATTGTGGAATTGATAGATAATCAACAAAGAATTTTAGCGCCTTATTTCCTTCGGAGCGGGCCCCTGGGGAGTGGAGGGACCTGGTGCTAGACCTAATTAACTGTCTATTAAATAAACACCGAACTCTTTGTTTTGAAATGCGTGGTTCGTTTGGGATGCAAAACATCATTTGAATTGGGCTAAATGGAACGATCAGTAGGTTTTAGATGTGACACTTCGTTTCCCATAGACAAATGAAACAACACAATCAGCTTTGGAGGTTATTGGGCTGGGTTGAACAAGACAAAGGGCTCCAGACGATTATTGGCGACGGAATTTACGGTATTATTCCATTAACGTAACACAAATAATTGCACACGAAAAGATCCGCATTGCAAGAATCATGATGGCGTCAGGAAGCGAACCTCAAATCGAAATCACAGTATTTTAATTTTGATGTTGAGTTAAAGTGAGTGAACATTTCTTGCTTAGAATGCAAAACCCTGAACGTCTGTCTGCTTACTAAACATACGGCAGGCGTTATTGTCGGAAGACACCCGTTCTCGCCTCATTTCGGGCGTTGATGTGAATGTATGTTGCGGTCTTAAATCTTCACACCATCTAAACAAGATCTACTTAAAAGTTTTTCAAAGCCAGCGCTTGATCGTATCTCCAAACATAAAGATTTGCTCACACGAACACGTGCCTCAAGGTAAAACTGGTTCGCTGATTATTTAATAAACTTAGTTGATAAAACTTATAAAATAACTTATTTACCGCCGGGATTGATTGATTAATGAACTACTGACTTTTCAAGTTTCCAATGCTTGAATTAACGCGTCTTAAAAACTCCCTTTCACTGTGCTGCTTTATTGAAGATATAAGTGTGCAATATCAACTAGTATTTCCCGCAAATTTTTTGTTTATACAAAAAACAAACCACGTGCGCCTAAGCAGCAAGTTCAACACTGATCAATACTGATTGTATGTTATTATCTTACAGTAAATAAAAAGTATTTTGAGAACTCTTTGGTTGAGGAGCTTCTGTTGATAAACAAACAAGCCAAATTTAATGACCGCACGAACGGAATTTCAGGCATTTTCTCTCAGAAAACTCTAGAGCTTCACAGTTTACATTTTAGATTCGGAAGTCCGCACAGAAATTAAACTTCAAAATGACTCGGCCGTAAAGAAGGCTGGCTCAAGGCCGAAATATTGTTCAGTATTACACCCAGTATCCGGCCATAATGAGTGATAAGATGAGTCATTTCGGAAGAAACAGATTTTATATTCATGAACTTTCTGTGCTGAATTAACTTATCTCCTTTAAGATTCGATTTCTATTGGCACATAAAGAAAGTCGTGTTTACATGTACGCGCTAGCTGTTAGATTTAATCCCGAACATGATCATTTTTATAAGTAAAAGTTAAATGAGGCTGGGATTGAGTTAATTATTATTTAGTGTTACAAATTGGGATATTTTAATTGCCGAGCTTGAATAAACGCGTCAACGAAACTCGTCAGTTATCGAGCGGAACTGGAAATATCTGACCGACTAATATTTCCTAACGTGTGGAAATATCCCTTCGTAAACAGGTTAACACTTCTAATTATGAAGTTGTATCGGGCATCGCATGACATGTGGACATTTTTGATAGTATATTTTAACAACAACAAAGCTCACCTCCTTCTAAAGCTGTTCAAAACCTTGAAGTTTGATAAATCCGTATGATAGTGGTTGTGATCCAACTTTGTCGGAACTCTAGGCCTTTCAAATGCTGTTCATGATCAGCTTGTTCTCAATCCGGTAAGATCTGCGAAAGCACAGCAAACATGAGCCGGAGCTTGCAAAAACGATGGAGTACGAACAAGGTACCCACTCACTGGAAACACTCAAGGCGTAAAGCCAATACTGAGCAGTGGGCACTGAGGGAGAGCTTTTAATGATTGATAAGATCAGTATCGGTAACATAACAGCTAGTCAGGTAATTCTGGCGCGTGCAAGCGTGTCCCTCGCTGGAAACAATGTCTAGGTTGCCAATACATTTGGAACAAACAATGTTTCCAAACTTTTATTAAACATATGCTGCGCCTTGCTATAAAGAAAATACAAGGTACTTATTTTTAAAAAAGAACTAGAGAGGTGTTTTAGTTACACCCCCAAGGGTGGTAAGTTTTTTCAGCTATGCGATGTCGACAGGAATAGTCATCAAAGGGATATAGATGCTTATCACCTGCTGATAACAATAAGTCGGTACCGCTTTTTAAATACACAAAGCAAAGTTGGCTGTGAGGAGAAAAGAAGAAGAGAGATAAGACTAAGAAACGGCAGCAGCAGAAGCGGAGCCTTGGCCATCTAGTAATTTTGGATTGATGTTTTAAGCGCAAATAAATCTCCTAAGCATGCATCAGCTCATGAAAAAACAGGACAAAAAGATTTTTAGTAAGGGATCCTCTCTGAATTCGCATTCTCTATACATACCATTCTCAGTGAAACTGAACAAGTAACCCAGACTTAAGAGTGTGTATAAGTAACCTATTGTCTAAGATCAAAGTCCAACGCCCGTCCTCTTACTGATAAACCACGGGCAGCCCATGCAAGTTTTGAGTTTGAGTTTGTCATGAAGAACAAATTTGAAGACTTCGTGTGGGATTGTACAGAACTGTATAAGACTTTGTATGGGAGAATATTCGACCTTCGTGTAAAATCAAAATACGTCGGTTTAGATGGCAGAAATGAAGATCACTTAATGCAGCTGTCGCTTCAGTGTGTCTATATCTAATTTGGGGGCCATTGGAGATTGTGGGTGCTTTGCGGGTTTCGGAGTTTCTCTTCGCAATTTTGCAAAATCACCTCCAACGGCCCCCAAACTACGTACAGATACAATGAAGCAAACAATGCAGTAAGTGATCTTTATTTCTGTCGTTTAAACCAACGTATTTTGATTTACACAAAGGTCGAAGATTCTCATATACAAAGTCTTATACAGTTCTGTACAACCCACACAAAGTCTTATAAATCTGTTCTTCATAACAAACTCAAAGCTTGGGTTGCCTTTGTGTAAACATACCTTCACCAACAGGCTAATATTCAAACATAATTTTGCAGCGTAACGTCCACATTGGCATAAACCCTTCGGTGGTTCTTTGTATTTTCAGTCAGTTTTTAACGTTTCAACAGTTTTAACCTTTTCAGCCCCAGGCAATTTATCAA
>JAOBYF010792645.1:0-13829 GCA_025403605.1 Parazoanthus darwini
GAAGTAGTCCTTGAAAAAGTGCAGGTGTCCTTAAAAAGTCCTTGAAAAGTCCTTGAATTTTTTAGCGAAATTTTGTATGAACCATGTATACGGTAAGCGGTCTTGATCCCCAGCCATAACTTGTTAATATCCACTCCAGTTCTTTCAGGTTGCCCTTCCATGTCAGCGAAAGTTTGAAAACTGTTCTGTAGCTTGATGCTAAATACTGTTCTAACGTCTGGGTCTTTTATCTTTCCTAGATTTAATCTCTTTCGTTCAGAAGGTTTCACTGCTCTCCTTAGCTTCAGTCGGATGGTGCTAACTACAAGCAAATGGTCGCTCTCAACCTCTGCTCCTCTGTACACTCTGACGTCTAAAAGGGACGTTCTCCACTTCTTATTTGTTGCGATGTGGTTAATCGATTCTTGGTCTTCATGTCTGGAGATATCCGTGCGTGCTTACAAGTGTATGTCTTTGTGTGCAGAAATCATTCCTCCGATGATCCTGTTAGCTTTCTGTTCCTACTTTTGCATTTATGTCGCCCATAATGATAAGTACATGTACATTATGTTTTGGAATAGTCGAGGCGATTTACTGTAGCTGAAGTGTTCTTTCTCCTCTACTTTTGCATCATTAGTCGGGACGTAGCATTGTATGAAACTGAACTTTCTGTGTTGCGAATGGAAGCGGGCAAACAGTAACCTTTCGTTCATCGGTCCTCACTGTAGCAGCACTTTCTCTGCTTCTTTATCCAGCATAAGAGCCACTCCTGCTTGATGACGTCCATCTTTTCGGCCTGAATATAGTACTGTTGTTCCGTCGGCTAACCTAAGTCTTCCATTATCAGTCCACCTACATTCTGCAACTCCTAAAAGTATTAACGTTATTCTGTCATTTCCATTGCCGCTTGTGCTGTTTTTCCTGTTTCGAAAAGTGGTTCTCACATTCCAGCAGCCGATTCTAAATTTCTCGGCTTGCGGACATCCCTTCGGTTTTGGTTTTCAATCGTCGTGTTACTTGCCTCGTGGCAAGATCCAAGATCTTCTATTGTCTTTGAACTGCTGCATTGGTTTCTGTAGCATAAATTCTTTTATGGGGATGGGGTGCTGGCCCCGTGCCGAACCGCCCAAAACCTGGAGGACCACGGGACCACTCTTCGTCTAGCCCCTGCCTTTCGACCTGTTCGGCATGGGTGATCCAACTAGGAGTCCAAGACTCCAGCTGAAATAGCTCTAAAGGTCACTAGGACAAGCAAACCGCCCCACCACAATAAGGTGGTGATCCCATCGGGAACGGGGTCAATTAACACAAGTAAGCTAAATAGCTGCTGTTGCCACGGTAACAAATACAAATCAAAATGGCCACTATCTTGGATTTTCAGCCGCCTTCTTGGATTTTCGACTGTTGAGGTTTTGATTAATTTAAAACAAAACAATGGAAATAGTTAAAGAACATTATTTTATAGCTGACTTAAACTATGAAGTAACCTTTGGCTTTTGTAAAGTGGTACAAATTTGCGGTCCAACAAAATGAGGGTGGGTCAATTTGACTCCCCTGAAAGCTTTTTAGGGTTAAGTTAACGGATCTCAACACATGAATGCACATACCAACTCATATTTACACCAGAAATGTTTAATTTGCAACGAAAAGTTTTAGTCTTCAATTTTTCTTCTGAATTGCTACTTGTTAAAACTAAATACGAAGCAACTTTTTCATGTTACAAAAACGCATTTCAAAGTTATACAGTACATGTTTATTGGAACCTTCTAAAGAACATCTGTACTTGTTATTGATACACATGGTTGGAAAAAATTTGCTGTTCTTGCCCAATTACCGTTTTGCTTCATGGGCGGAAAAATATAAACAAAAATTTGAGTTGTTTTGCTTCACAGAAAACTGGTGTATGAATTCCAGTTGACAACAGACAGCTTGCGAGATTCGTTCTTGGGTTTGAGAAAGATGGCCTGCATCGAAGTTCCTTTTCACACAATACAAGGTATCAACATCTCTGCAAACAATGATGTTCTACTGGAAGTAAGCTTTCCTCCTGCAATGTACCTGGGTTCTCAGGAGCTTCACTGTGGAAGACTTGGACACAACCAGAGAGTCAAATACGACACAAGAAGCACGGTGGATCTCACTGATGAACAGCTGTCAACCATTCCATACCATAAGGTATGTATCGTAACGATACATTCATTCAGATTACATTTTGTACATATTATGTTTTAGTCCACCACAAAGTTCTAAATATCAGTTTTGACCAAATGTCCAATTGTTTAGTTTTAAATTGAACTTTACTGTTTTTTTACTTGTAATTTTATTAGTCTTTCAAACAGTATGAATGTTTTTATACATTTTCCTGTTTGACATAGTCAAAAAAAAATATCCCCCAAAGAAATTTACAGTATACATGTATAGTATTAAATTTTTGTTTCTGTATGGTTGCCTTGAAATAACATTCCGTCATAAATTGATGCAAGCCTTCAGCTACTTGTAGTGGAAGGCTAGTTAGTACTATTGAATGCAATTTTATCCTGAACAAGTCTGAATAATCATTATTGCTGTTTCCCTTTTTTAGATTTCCTCAGTGAGAGGTTTAAAAAATCGCCTCAGTGAGTTTGACCCTCGCTTTGTTGCTCTTCTACAAATTCCTGTTGTTGTTGACCCAAACAAAAGGTTGAGTGCCATTAGGCCGATACCAATTGCAAAACCTCGTAAGCAGAAATCATCTGCCACTGAAAGTGTGGGTAAGTTGCTTCTTATAAATGTGTGCGTTGTTGTACAGTCAGCAAGGTAAGTGAGTGAACGCTACTGGGTCTTTCTGATGTTTCCATTGTTTCTGTACAAGTGGTGTTCTGCATCTCCGTGACTTGTTTCCATTGATTGTTCAGACAGGGACATTGGACTAGTTAATGAATTGTAGCAAATTGGATATAAACTTGTAAAACGGGCTACATTTCTCTGCAGGATTTCCTGCTGGGAGCTCATTTTACGTTCTTTCAGTAATCTGCTAATTCGAGACTTTTAGAATGGTCCTTTGTAAAGTTTCTCTGGCTTGTAAAGATTACCAATTCAATACAACTTAGGATGGACTGCAGCTGTATTATACTAACGGATTCCCATGAAGGCACTCTCCTTTTTAATACATTGTAATACATTGTAACATCGGTAGAACTCCGCTGTATAATTTTTTGAACTACAATTCAAAGACTTCCCCAGTTTTTAAGTTGTCCATTGAACAACATCTTACTTATTGACTTGGCTTTTAAGAATTTGTTTCTTTTAGACTGACAGTAATTTTCACTTGACTTGAAAATGCCTTGCATGGACGGATTGTATTGTGCACTACACTGCAAAAGGCAAACTACTGTACTGAACAAAAGAAAATTCCTTACCATTTTGACGTTAGAAGTGCATTTTGAGTTAAAACAGACGTTATTGCATTTCTGTTGAAGGACCATCCAAGAAGAAGAAAAGGCCTAGTCCAGCTGCCTTCACTGGTGGCTGCAGCTTAGCTAAGGGAGTCCCCAACTGCTGCAGTTGTACCACAGGCTGTAAGTCAAGGCGTTGTGCTTGCAGCAAGGTACCAGCTAAATGTTCACAATTTTGCAAGTGCATTGATTGCAGCAACCCTCTGAACATTCTTGATGAGATCGGGGTGGACGTGAATGCCGCAAAGAAAGATTACTGTTTCATGCAGAATGCTGCCAAGGTATATGTAAATGCTTTTAACAGTGTTCTTGAAAATCCTCGAATTTGATTCTTGTGTTATATGGACTTGAAAACCCTTGAACTTAGACGTTGGTCCTTCAAAACATGTAGCACCGTAGACCCTACAGTTGTAAATTTGTTGCTCTAGTGACTTTTTGTACTATATAATTAAGGCTGACAGCATGCAAAGCAATTACCTAGTTTAAAAAAATATTCTTCTTTCGCGTGTGAAAGCTTTCGATGTGATTTGTTTTTATACGACTTTTAATGTTTCATGCCAGTCCCTTGGAAGAAGTCCTTGAAAGTAGTTGAATTCAGTGCCTAAAAGTCCTTGAAATTCCTCGTATTTGATACCTGGAAAATTGTGCCAACCCTTTTTAACATAATATTTTTAATGCTGAAAACAAGTTTGCCTGACATTATTTCATAGCAGTTTTTAGAAAATATCCAATTTTTCACTGAAATCCAGGTAAAATGACATCAAAACATGAAGTGGGAGCCCAAATATCATAAGACTTGCTGGTTTCTTTTGGGCTTCCTTGCCACGTAAATTTTTTTGTAAATACGTTTTGTGTTTGTGTAATGTAAGTGGTGAAACAAATAAACTGAACTGAAGTGGCACATTTCTTTATCTAAACACTTGTCTGGTTGGGGTTGCAGGTCCGTTTGTAAAAAACATGTAACACTTTTTGTTTGCCAAGAAAATGCTGAGACGTATGCGCGGACAAAATATATTTAAGTTGTCTTCATTTTCAAAAATCATTGAAAGCTTTTGTACGTGCAATTAACAGCTCGCCTTTTTTTCCTTTTTTTACACGTGTCAACTATTCGCAGATTATTCAGTGCAGTCAGGACAGTGTAGACTCGTCATCATCATCGCTTTGCAGCTTGATAATTAAAATTTTAAAACTCTGATACATATACAACAGCTGGTAGCTTGTTTTATCACTTCCAACGTGCTTCAATCTCTATTTCGATCACATCCTCGTTCTTAAGTCGTAGGTCTGGTTGTTATTAGTTTTTTCATTACTAAGCTCCAGCTTTTGAAGACTTAAAATTCCATTCCATTTACTGTTCTTAGACGGAGAATCTGCGGGAGTTACTGAAAGGAAGTGTGAACACCCCGTGCTGTGGCGAGGAAATCCCCCTCAAGGACTGTGTTGTAGGCGTGGTAGAGTGTCCCGAAGAGGACTGTGGGGCGGAGTATCGTTACTCTTGGTGTGGTAACTACCTCTGTGATGATGAAAACCGCCCGCGATACCACTGCCCCATTTGCAAGTGCTGTGGCGACTACAGGGATCAACATTGCAAGGTAATTGCACTTTCTAGATTTACCTGACAACGCTACTTAGAATAAAGGAAAAGGGGGTCGGGGGGAAAACTAAACCGATGGCTTATGTTGCCTTTGCAGATCAGTATACTGTAACTGATGATATTACTATAAATCTGGAGTAACGGACTTTACATTCACCTATGGCTGTTAAGAAATTACAATCTTAAAATAAGGAATACAGGCGGAATCTTTAGATGACTTCATTTTGGCCACTGATTTTGAAGTGCAATCGAAAGTAAGTCCTTGAGTTATTTTCTCTATACCGAATATTAAGTTCCTTTTTTGAACTTTACGAACTACCTACCTCTTTTTCAAAAAAATTAAGACCTTGTTTTTCAAATAAAATTTGTAACGCTTTCTACATTTGTTTTGAAAACGTGGTGGACCGTGCTCGTAACTTTATTTTAAAGAACCAGGCTCTCATCTCACGGTCGGATCTGGGCCGGAGCAGTACATGGAGCTCAACATCCGGAATGGATCATATTTCACTAAACTACTTACCGCGAGAGCTGCAAATGATTAACTGTCATATAATATGAACGGATTCCGAAAAGGTTACTGCTTCATTCACCTAACAGTATCTTACCATATTTCTTGAAAATATTCAAGCGGCCAGCAGCTAACCGTTTCCGCTTATGGCTTGTGTGAATAGTTTCCTCTTTTACCTCGAAGACATCATTTCGGTTGTGTGAAAAAAACCAAACTATAATTGCAAAATGTATTGCCTCAAAACAAAAGAATATAGAAGCTTTGAGATTCAAACCGTTTCGATACCAGCTAAATCCACGGATGGAAGAAGATTAGAAGAGAATCTCTTCTTCCATTCAACACATAGAACGTCGCAGCAAGCAAGCAAGCAAGCAATGATCTTTCGAAGCTTTTGTCCAAGATCCGGCCGAAAGTTGATGCCCGTTCTTTGAGCAACTTGAAAAATGGTTGTCTCGTTCATTTTGCAATCGTACACACTAAGACGTTTAGATGATTCATAAGAAGACCGTGTTCTATGTCGAGAACTATCTGGTACACAAGAAGACTGTGATAATGTTATTGTCCGAATGCAGAAAGTTGCATTCGTCATAGCTCCTTGCGGTCGTGGTATTTTGCTTCATTTTTTTTATCATTATGTTACTAATAGCAGAACAGCCACGTTGTGGAGCTGTTTCATACCTTTATTATACTTACTACTAATAAACTTTGTCATTACTGAATAACGGAATGCACCAGAAATAGCTGTCTAGTACTGAAGCTGTTTGTGTGTATAGTAAGTGTAAAATTAATTGTTGTTTTAGCGGTGCAACAAGTGCTACTTTGCTGGTTCAATGGGTTCATTCAAGTGCCCATGCCGCGAGCGAAGAACAAGAGGGGGCTTCGGACTTGGCGGCCTTGCAGCCTTTTGGAACATGTTTTAAAGCAAGTTAAGTTGACAAAGGATGTGGAAATTCTGTTCGAGTTTCAATGGCGTAGAACCATGGTTGGACACTTTTGAGTTCCATTATGTTGAGTTGCGGAAAAAAACAGTTGTTACATACTAGGTGCTAGTCTTTATGGTTCACTGTTACCACAAAGTAAGATTTAACATAACCTGTAGACTAGTTTTCTGCAGTCCTTTTAAAATGTATTACTTCCTTGTAAGACCTGGTTTTCACTGGCAGCGCAAGAAGCGGAAGCATATAACCCGCTTATGTCACCGTGAAACCGGGTAGACACAAGCGTAAGGAGACTAAAGGAACGGAAGATTCCCTTTTTCTTCCGTATACAATGCAGATAGAAGCAGAAAATAAAGTGTTTCAATTATAAGAGCTTTTCCGCTTGCGCTTCCGTTCTTTACACCGCTTGTAGTAACCAGGCTCAAAGGGGCACAGGAACAGGATGACATAGAAAGGGAGTTTTGTTTGGATAGCCGTTTGTTTTTGTTAAGCAAAGCTAATATATAGAGCTGTGTCGACTTGAAATTATTCTGACTTTTTTTTAGTGATTCAACAAACAACTTGTAGAGCGTAAGGACAAAGTGTCTGTTTTTTTCATCCCCGTAAAGGAAGAAATTAACACCTGTCAAAGTTGTAAGTTGGACGTGTTAGATATACAAGAAATATTTGGCCGTTTTTAAAAATAGCAAATAAGTGAAGTGCAAGACGCTTACAAGAAAGCAGAGCAGAACTTGAATGTCCTTTAAAAAAAGTCAGCTGAGAAATCAAATTTAAGTACGAGAGTTTTGTTAAAAATTAAAACATTATTAATACATTAAAAATGCATATTGAAATTGAGAATCATTGAAGGAAAAAGAACGTCGAATTGTTGTATTATATTATTAAAGTATTATTGTGTTTGAGAAGCTGTGGTGGTTTATTCTTTTTGAACATACTACAGACAAAAGGTTGCAGTGCTTGCGAAATTTCCACAATTTGCTGTATTTTAAGTTTCGAATCGATGTTTTGTATTAGTTCGGAAAGGATTGTTTTGCAATAAACGATTAAGTGTTGGTATCGCACAAAAAGTAGACCAACCGCTGAATGCACGTTGGTGTATACAGCCACTTCGGTCGACCTACGAAAAGTACAATATCCAAACGTAAAGCACGGATCTAATATTCTATATTATATAATAGATCTAATATTGCTAACTGCAAAGCTAGCCTTGACCTGGTTTGTTAAAGTCGTGCCTTGCTTGTTTCGTTTGTTCTGTTTAGCAGGTCAGCGGACGGGACGAAGCGCAGGCTGCAGAGCTCCCATAATTCCTTCTGTACTTGTTTTGGCCTTTGCAGTTGCCAACGTTTTTTGAAACAGCTGTAACAGAAAATGTACCGAGTACTTACGACTCCGATTTATCCAGACGGTGCCTTGACACGACCAGTTTTTCTTGCTTTGTTCATCAACTACAATGATCCGGATCCTTTTGGAAGATTATCAAGACGAACGCCCCTCAGACAGCGTAATACTTTGATATACAGCAAAGAGAAATGCACAGTCGCTGAAGAGTCTAACCAGTACTTCGCTACAGTTGGGAAAAGCACCGTCCAGAAAGATGCACAATTAGCACGGGATAATGACATTCAAACAACTACCGAAACCCTAACAACACCAACCGGATACCATCCACTCTTCCATCATGTTCAAATTCTGTCCAGTCTTGCGTGAGCATGTCAGGCTCATCATAACATCCATGGCGTCAAACAAGTCACCAGGAATAGTAAAAGTCAGCATTGGCATCATTAAGGACTGCCTCCCAGTCATACTCGGCCTCTAACTGAAATCGACCAGTCTCTGGCAACCTCAGTCTTCCCTAAAGCCTGGAAAACAGCGGAAGTGATCCCCTTACCAAAAGAAGTTGACCATGAAATTCCGTTTAACAACCGCCCACTCTCTCCTACCCGCCGCGTCAAAGACTTGTGATCAATTCAGTACATATCTAACTGAGAACATCACCAAAGCGGCAGCAGAAACACCATTCCACAGAAACTCTCAACATCCTAGTGGGCGACACGATATTAAACGCCATGTAACAAAAGCCCGTCACCGCGCTGATTCCCCTAGACCTATCAAAGGCCTTCAACAGCTTAAGTCACCCCAATCCTGCTGGAAAAAATAAGACGCGCTGGTGCATCTACCAGTGAGGTGAAGTGGTTTGAAAAATACCTTTCAGGGAGGTCGAAGCGTGTCTTTGTCGGCTCAACAGTGCCCTCCCCACGGGCGTGCAACAGGGAGCAATACCATCTCTACTGTTGTTTAGCATATACTTCAACGACCAACCGTCCTCTTTAAACCGTTGCGATCTCGAGTCATACGTGGACGACTCGAAGGTCTTCATGTCTTTTATTGTCAATGACAATAAATAAGCAAAGAAACAACTCGAAGATGACCCCATCTGACTGCCAAGAGGTGCTTCAAGAACCAATTGCTTATCAACCAAGAGTTCCCACTTATCGGCACATGGCTCAATAGACTCCCATCAAATATGAGCCTGAAGTTTCCTCGAGAGCTTATCCAGCCTGTAGAACCAGCCAAGGATCTGGGAATTTTACTGGATTCCAACCTAACGTATGACCTCCACTTCGCCACATTATGTACGTCTAAGCTCATTCAAATCAACCGCGCAACGAAATCATTTGACACAGGAACACTATCTACCTCTTCTAATGTCCGCCCTGAAAATAAGCTGCTGTACTGTTCTACAGTCTGGTATAACACGTCAGCGAAAAATATCAAGAAACTTCAGTCAGTGCAGAATTTTTCCTGCAGAATCGTCACGTATACCCGCAAGTTTGAGTACAATACCCCCGTTCTCCAACATCTCAACTGGCTCCCAATCAACCAACAGTTGAAATTCAGAGAAGCCGTCTCGATGTGCAAGATCATGAGCAAACAAGCTCCACCGTACTTATGTGACAAATTTCATAATCAGAAATACGGCAAGGCCAGTAACAGTAATAATCCTGAAATCTCTCTTCTTACATCTAAGTCAAAACAAAGAACTTTTGAGTACAGAGGTGTAAAAATCTGGAACAGCCTGAATAATGAATTGAAAGCAGAAACTTCACTTAAGGACCTAATTGCGCAGCAAAGGTTTTATTTGATATAAAATTATAGTTAGAACCAGAAGTTTATTTTTTGCTATTCCCAATTTATATTTTGGCATTTTAAAGTTTATATTTAACTTAATACTTTTACTCTTATTATGAAAATTGCAATTTACTGTTGAAAACCCTGAGGGGAACAGTAAAGAATATCCAATGATCCGTCTGCTAAGTAAATTTGGCTAGATTTTCCTTCCCGCAAATACCTGATGGATGAAATCAACGCAAAACACACTAAACAGTCTTCTTTAAAAGTCGTTTCTAAAGAAAATCATTGACTTTGCTACGACTTTGCATAGAAACAGAATTTAGTCCCAGACTCTTGGTGGCAAATTCTTTCGATCTGCCCCTCAACTCTCTTATTTGCAGGATAGCCCCATCCCCTCCCAGTTGCAAAAATCACAAGGAAATGTGTGATTTTTTCTGAAACTTAAGCGGTGTATGAAGTTGCTTATCCCTTTCAATTCCGCTACCAGGGGTTAAACATTGTTTATGGTCTTTCATCATATCTCTCTTGAAAACTGCAATTGCTAATACGAATTTTTTATATTTCTCCAAAACCACAGTCAGCGCAATTTTCAGAATTGAATTTCACACTTAATTAACGTCAAATTATTTCATTCGTGCTTGATGAGAAATCGAGAGGCAAACTCAAACTATGCAAAGAACGAGATCAACAGCAGGCATAAACAAAATGCAATAAATTTATTTTCTATTGTTTTAATTAGATGCTACATCTTCACAACTAAAAATCTGATACTTGTTAGTTGCGATTAACGAAAGTTAAAATCCCATGGGCAACTAGCATGCGCTGTAGAATTTTCACAGACAAAAAATCAAACTTCAATACGAAAGATTAAGTTTGGACATGTGTTTCTTCCTTTCAAGTGAAACTTTTATTTTATCGTTTTTCTATTCAAAAATCAATTTATAGTCTTTCTTGTTCACGGAATTTTTTCTATAAATAGTCAATTTGCTATATATCAAATTGTTAAAATACCAAGGCATCCCCGGTTGTTTATTAGGAAGAGGTTTTAAAGAAAATACATCGCATGTAGCGAAGTCAGTCTTGCAGTAATATCGTTTCACTAGGGGTGCAACATGCATATTTAACTTAACCCTGTTGAAATTTGTAGACACTAGAGTCATGACCTACTTTTGTATGCTATGCAAAATAATCCTTAATTTATCAAGACTTCGGTTTATTCTTGTTTTAAAATTGACAATCTCGGGATGCAATTGTTTTTCTTAATTGTACCCTAAAGTTCTATTTTACAGGACTGGTGATAACTCTTGTTTTTAAAATATCTGTAATAGCAGGAATACTCGCTGTGAAGATGTGTACATTCTCAATCATGTATTGTTCATTGGCTGTTGTGCGATTTCTAAACCAATACGTTTAGATGTGAGCCTTTTCTCTTGCAAAGTGGTTGGTCGAGATCTACGTCCGATGTTTTCAAATGCATTTCCACAACCGTTCCATTGAAATTTACTGGAATTCTGCAAGGCAGTTAGAAAAAGGGTATCAATTTTGGAACGTTAAAACTATTCCAAAGTTTTTCTGTCGTCTTTTCAACACAAAATGGAAGTGTTTTTTGAACAAGGAGGGCTTGAGAAAAGGGCTTAATTTTAATCGACAATTTTTCAAGTTCGAATTACTATTCACCATAAACAACAAAATTCACCGTGACGTCACAGAGTGTTTACATTATTCAACATACTACAACTAAACTGATAATATTGTTAACTAAAATTGATCTGCAGGAGGATAAGTAGCAAAATACTTTCAGACTGTTTTACCATAGCATTGTGGGATTAAAGTAGGGCAAAAAGGAAGTGAACAAAGCGTATTTTGACGCTTACAAAACACTGCGGTACGATTTTTCGATTGAAACCATAACTAAATTGTCCTTCGGGTCAAATAAGCCAAGTAAAATTGAAACAAATTTAATTCGAACACTTTTCAGTTAAAAATGAGAGTGATTTTGTTTGTGCTATTGTGAAACGGGGTAATTTTGGTTTTTCACTGAGGTCACAGAGAAAAGCTAGTTAGCCTAGTCGCAACCAAGGACGACTTTTATTGATCTTCGTGAGCAGCGGGACTCGCATAATTATGAAAACAGTCAGTTGTTAAAAAATTCAAACCTCTACAACTCTCAAACGAAACGCTTTTTAGCCCAAACGTTTTGAAAATACTTATACAATAGCAACCAGAGCCTTGACACATCAATATTTTAGACTTAAGATTTTTTGTGACGTCACGTGAAAACCAAAAATTGGACATTATTTTCGTGATGGAGACGGTCGGGACCAGGGCGGTAACTTGTAAAACAGGAAAGGAAAAGACAAAGCTTCCTTGGTTACGCCTGAAGGGAAGGCACATGCTAAATTTAAGGAATACGGTATGCGGCTTGCGTTGCTGTCGTGTTAAGACAACGGCTTGCCACAGATTTAATCCGTGTTTTACTTTGCCAAAGGCCAAAGCATCTTTACTTTGCTGGCTAAAAACAAAAAAGACACTTACTGGTCCACCACGTATACGGGCAACGCCGCTGCATTCAGAGACTCGATATGAACCATTATCTTGGCCACCAGTTCGATCACGTGGGAGGTTTGGAACACATAATCGCCTTTGTTGTGATTCTTGTCCATACTCTCCTGATCAATAAGAAAATAACAAGATTGGAATAACAGCATAATCGACAAGGCTCTGACAAGTTCAGTGACTTAGATCTCGTTAACACTAATATAAACCGGTCAAGATAATAATGCCGACAGTTCGCAGCACAAAATTTCATTATCAAATATATGTGATATATCGCTTTCCAGAGTTGCGTCTCACGTTCGTAACAGTACAAGTGTGTCATAATATCGTTCGAAGCCCAACTATCCGCTATGGTTCAGTTTATGTCGACACCAAAACTACTGGTACAGAGTAAACGAAAACTTAAATCTAACAGTATAGTGGCAGAAAATTAGGTCGTATGGCTCGCAGATCTTGGTTGTACAAACTAAACTAAAGTTTTTTTTGGAATTTGAAGTAAACACGGAAATAGGCGAGGTAGTTTATGTATATCACTGGTCGAGTGGTTAGCGTGTCTGACTCGTAACCCGCTGAGGGTCGGTTCTAGCACAACAGTACGCTTACCATACCCATGTGGAAGCCATTTAGGCGCATACAAGTCCAGTGATCTGTTTTAGGAAGAAACTGAGGACAACATCCAGTGATCTAGACTAGTACACTACAACGTTCTCATGTGCAAGAAATTACACACAAGTCCAGTGATCGGTTCTAGTACAACAGCACGCTTACCATTTTCATGTGGAAGACGATAAGGCCGTCTTTCAGCGGACTGGCTGATATCCTGCTGACGTCTGACAGCCCCGCACGGAACTTGATAGCTAAACTCTTCTGATCAAGCACCAGGAAGTCGGCTTCCGTTATAGTCAGTATACGAGGCACGGCCTGACAGAAACAACACAACAAACCAGTCATACTTGTAGCTTTGACAGGAACACACGAAAATTTGGTAATTGAAGTTCTTATTTTTACAAGATGTTCAATTAACTCGTCAACTCGAGTTCTGTTGTAGCACTAAAACGAACTGCCGCTTGCTAAAATAACTAATTTATATTTGTGAACGAAATTAATGACAATTCCGACATGTATTTTTTGGCTTCCTCTGTAAATAAACATTGAAAAATAACTCACGAAAAATACTATAACAAGAAACAAGATTTCAAATGGTATCATTGCACCGTGTTAGACGATATGCCAAGCTACTCAGTGGTAGAAACCATTTGCATCCCTGCTTCTGATATATCTTACAGAAGCGAACAAAAGTTTTGTTTTGAGAAAAAGCCAGAATCATGTACACCATTATGGTTGGCGATTGCTATTCTTTAAAACAAAGCACACTTGCAAGTTTAAGGTAGTTGTCTAGTAATTGTCTAGTTTAAACTATTACGACAGAGGACCATTGGGTCTCTTGCTAGGGAGAGGAGATATTAGGGGGAAAAACCATCAGATGACCAATTGGAAAATTGTTTTGGGTACCAGACTCGGAAAGTTGAAAGCAGAAATCCATGGCGGTAGCAATCGAATTTCCCAGGCACGTTTGCAGTTACTAGACGGAGTGCCAATGTTATCTGAAGAGCCAGCTGCAATATTTGGTAATCCGCTGCATGAATCGATCATTACCCAAAAATTAGAAAAAGAAAGCTTTCTCCTCT
>JAOBYF010792756.1:0-13829 GCA_025403605.1 Parazoanthus darwini
TTTCTTTTTAAGGTTCTTAATCAAGATATGAATTGCGATGAATTTTTTGAGATTACTACAGAGCGTCGTTTAGTTGTGAAGGCGTGTTGTCATAGTGATTTTAAAGAAGGGAATTCGTCTAGATTGCTAGGTGGAACGCATTATATGCGTTGGCTTACAGAGGGAGAAGTTTTCGAACCTAAATTAAACTGTATACCTCCGAATTGGTATTTTTTATTTTGAAGGTTCTTCATAGCTTTGTGACGTGTATGCGCTTTAATGAAGTTGAAGCCTGTGTCCATTCCGATGTGCAGAGATATGTTAAAAAGATGCTTGGTGGAACTGATAGTTTTAGATTTCGACTTAAAAATGAAAAAAATTTCAGACCTAAGAAAGATTGTAGACCTTTTTTCAGTGAATTGTAAGTCAGCTTATTTTTCTTTTTTCCTTTTTAGGTGTTAAATGCGGATATATTGTGTTTTTTTTATCCTTTATTAGGAGGTTGTCTTCATTTTGATAAGTATCTAAATAGATTAGACGGTGGTAGAGAACGTTTTTTTTGGATTGAAATGAAAAAAACAACTTGATGTATTTTTAAAATAGGAACTTGACAGTATAAAATTTTAATTATTTTTAAGGTATTAACTAAAGGAATGTTGCTTGCTTTGTCGAAGAGAAGAGTTGGCGTACCTAACAACTTGCGGTATCTCGATATATCAAACTGGTTGTATTTTTTTAATAGGAGCTTGACAGTGTAATTTTAATTATTTTAAGGTATTAACTGAAGGTTTGGTGTGTGCTTTGACGAAGAGAAAAGATTGTGTTCACGATCACTGGCTATATTTGATGTATTTTTTAAATAGGAGATTGACAGTGTAATTTTTAATTATTTTAAGGTTTTAACTGAAGGAATGGTGTGTGTTTTATTAGAAGAGAGAAGATGTATTCATGCGTGGTCTCTATATCTTGAGATAGGTGGCTATATTTGATTTAGTATTTTTAATAGTGTAATTTTAATTATTTTAAGGTACTAGAAAGACTTTGTAAAAGAAGTTCTTTTTCAAGGAAGAAAGAGTGTATTCATAATTATTTGATTATTTATGAGGACGTGCTAGTGTGGTAATAATAATAAAAATTTTATATTATTGTAATTAATTTTGTAGGTATTGCATAAGGATTTTACCTGTGTTCTGTATGTGACATTGCGAAGTTGTATTCATTATGATGATCCTAATTGGTGGGAAAAATACATGCTGTAAAAGTATTTTGTTGAGGATGTTTGAATAAAAAAATTGAACGAGAGAAATTTGTGTCAACATTTTTATTATTATTATTTGCTTGAGGGTGTTTACATTTTTCAAGTTTGTTTATACGCCTAAGCGTAGTTTTGCTTTCATTAGGGTGTTTACAATTTTTTCTGTACCAGTTTTTTTTCCTTTCAGTTTTTGTATCGATTTGATCATTTTTCTATCTGCAGTGTGTTTGTCTCTCAAATTGCGTGCTTTCGAGTAGTCGATGTCGTGTTGTTTGGCAATTTTATCGAGGCGATTAATCCCTGGGTCTCCGCGCGCCAATCTCTTTTTGAGGTTTGTTCCAGGTCCCATATACTGATATCCGGGCCAGTGAAATTCTTTCCCTGTTTTAGAAACCCATTTTTGAAGATCGAGTACTCCTCTGCCCTTCTGGATTCTTTTTTTCCTTTTCTTCGTTTTTTTCCTCTTAGGTGCCATTTTTTAGAAAGGTTTCCAGTTACTTCCCGAGCGTAATTTGGAAGGTGAGAGGAAGGATAGAGATTTACTTAATTTGCTTTTTCCTTTGCCTTTGCCTTTGCTGCCTTTCGTACCGCCAACAGCCCCTTCGGCTGCTCCTTCTAGTACAGATTGAATGAAGCTTGAAGGTTGTTTCTTTTTTAAAGTTGCTGGTGGCTTTTTTGGAGTTTTAGGATCATCATCTTTGAATATTTCTTCCAGTGTTCTCGGTAACAGGGATGGTGTCTTTTTTGTTTTTGGAGTTGGACCTTTAGGTATTACTTTAGGCTTTGGGGGTAGTGGTGGTTTACGTCGTCTTTGTTGACGGGGAGGCTGTTGTTGTTGTGGCTGCTGAGGTAGTGGTGGTAGTGGCGGTGGTTGAGGAATTTGAGGAATTTGAGGTGCTCGATTTTTCTGCAACATTTCCTTCATCCATTTTTCAACAGCTGTAGTTGTAAAGTCGTAATCTTCGTCAGATTTTTCCGTTCCTATTGAAGTTGTGGGTAAGCGTCTCAAACGTTTTGTCGCCTTGTGAAGTTGAGCGTTAAGTTCTTTCAATTGTCGAACTTTGCTTGTGTTTGTGATGTTAGGTGCGGAGAGAATTCGCTTTCTTTTTGCCCCAACTGTAGCTGCTTTTTTTAAATAAGGATTCTGGCCTAGTAGTTCAGCCTTGTATTTTTCAACCTCGATGGGGTCTTCATCGGGGGTTACTATCAGTACTTCTTTCATCGTGTAACTAAGCACTTGTTACTGTGCGGATTGGCTTTTATAATTTCAATCGTCGACAACGCAACTGCAGGCAGCTCCTAAGCTTTTCCAAAAGTGTCCACCTTTCTGATCTATTAATATTTTGCGCCGTTTTTTAATAGAATGTTTTCTTTTTTGTAAGTCTCGCAGGGCTTGCTTGTGACGTTTCAGTTTTGTTACAACTTCGGGGTGAACGTCGATGACGTCTCCTCTTAAGACGTTCATAATTACTTCACTAACCGCATTGATTTGATCTTTGTTTGCGTGTTGCAATAATTCTTTACGAAGTGCAGGTCTTTGTTTTGCGTGAAACAGAGCTTTGAGGAAGGGTTTCTGACGCCGAAGGCGATTCATCTTTTACCTCGAATTTTGTCGTAACTTTTTACAAGAGCATATTTTGCTCCTGACGCTGCTGCTCCTTTAACCGCTTCTTTCGCAACTGTTTTGGCGAGACCTTTGGCTGCCGAACGTGTTAAATACTTTTTTCCTGTCCGAAGCATTAAGCGACGTCCTTGGTTGAAGATAACGCGAGCTACGTTTTTAAGTAAACCGGATAAAATTCCTTTACCCCTTTGGCTTTGGCGACGTTTCTTTTTCTTATTGCTGATGCGTCGTTGCTGTTGTTTTCGTTTCATCTTTAAGCATAGGAATAACCTGGTGGTGGTCGCGGTACGTTATTATAGTATTGAGAGGGTACACGTTGACTGCTAGTACCACCTCCAAGTAAGTTTCCTAATAAATCACCACCTAAGCTACCTAATAGTAGCTTAGCTGCAGCTCCGAGGAATCCTCCTTTTTGGCGCTTGCGCTTTTGTCTTCTCTTTTTTAGCCCGTATCTTCCTTGTCGTCGTTTCTTGTTAGCCATGATTTTGTTTGTGAGGCGTGCTTGCTGATGCTATTACTTATATAGTCTGGCTTTGATTAGTGCTTGTCGTAGGAGCGGGTTTGTCTTTGCTTTTGTTTTTAATGCTTTTAAGGTATTTCGAGCTAGTAAGCTGTACAGCCCTCCTCGTTGTGTTTTCTTGTAGGAAGAATTCTTCCTTCTTCTTCGATGTTTCTTCATGTTGTGACGAAGTGTGTAGAGGATTAGATTTTTTATGTGACTAGTCTAACCAGAGTGTTTAAGACGTCCTGGCCAAATCGACCTATTCTATCTAAGATGTTCCCGCCTCTTTGCTGTGAACTTCCAAAATATTTGCGAAGAAGTTGTTTTTGCATTTTGTGAGGGAGAACGAGACCTCCTCTCTGATTTCCCTTTGATTCTCGTATCCTCTTTGTTAGGAGGGTATCGATGTCGCTCCAAGGAGAAGCAAAACCAATTATTCCGCCCTTTTGTTTCTTACGCGAGGTCTTGTGCTTGCGAGTCTTTCGACATTTCTTCTTCTTCTGTGCGTTCTTCTTCATTGTTTAAATTATCTACGCCATCCAAGTAGTCGCACACCTCTTTATACTTTTTGAAGGCGACAAAGGTTGCATCGGTTATAGGTGGTGCAAAGTCTAGAACTAGGTGATCTAACAGCATAATTTCTTGAACTAAGTCGTTTTCACTTTTGTTGAGGAACATATCCATCACTTTTTTGTAAGAGGTGAAAGCAAAGCGCGTTTGATCTTGCTTGAGACCCCATTTGTTGTAATCTCCCCAGCCGCGTATTAGAGCTGCTGCCCCAGTCAGAGTTGCCGTAACAATAACGTTTTTTGTACAAGCACCGATGATTATTCCGAGAGCTACTAAGAATAAAGTAATAGCTGTCCATATTCTGTTTTTCCGTTTGAAGTCGAAGTAAGCTTTGCGATAACACCAATATTGTCGAAAGCAGTACTGCTTATTCATACTGAGTGGGGTCGTGGGTTGTTTGTTCGTGTAGAATGGCGTGTTACTGTCGGTGGTCCTCCTCCTTTATATACTGTGGTGATTGTGTTTGTGTGCGTGACGGATTGTACGTCTCTAGTAGCGTTATTTCTTTCATCTTGATCGACTAAGCGGCGACGTCGATTCATAAGTCTCGCACGTCGGTTTTGAGGTGTTTGCACAGTTGTTTGTTGCGTAGCTGCGCGTCTTCTGTTTCGCCGCGCTCCTGCTGTTCTTCTTCTTCTTTGTCTTCTAGGTGGCGTTGCCGGAGGTTGAGGTTGTGCGCTGCTTGTTGTCGGTGCATTACCGTCATCTCCTACCCACATAGAAGGGTCGTCGGGGTTATCTGTATCTGTATCTGTGAGTTCGAGTGCCGTACTACGCGAACCCGTACCTATCGAGGGAGATAAATCTAATTCGTAGTCGTTGATAATTCTTTGCGGAGATTCGTCACTTCTCTGAGGGGTAGGAGGTCGCGGCGGCGGTACGTCGTCAATAGGCCAGTTCAAATTTAAGTCCGCCCAGTCGTCTTCGTCGTCGTTTAAAGCACTTGAAGATTGAGGCGTACGAAGATCTGGTGCGGATAGAGAAGCTAGTAATTCTTGAATAGCGCTGTCTGTACTCTGTTGCGAAGTCATGACGTAAAGCAGCGCATTCCTCCCTCACCTTTTAATATTCTCGAAAAGAGGCGATAGTTATCGTCTGAAGCGGGGTGTAGATCCAAGATCAAATACCCAAAAGGTCGCGAGGTAGCATCCTTAAATACTTGGAGGACGTCTTTCCACTCGTCCGGGAAGGCCTGCATTAGTAAATTCTTTACCGCTAGTTTGTCTCTAGGGTTTTTAAAAATGACGATGTAGTGCGAATTACGCGAAATCGTTTTGGCGTATTTTCCTTTCGGGAAGAGGTCTTGGCATAAGTAGAGAGCCGTGATGCCCTTGTGGTGAGACCCTTTCGTAAAAATGTTGACGACATTGGGATCGTCTCCACCTTCTTGCATTAAGTCATCTAGTATTAATAAGCCTCCTTTGCTCTTTGAGAACCAGGTTTCGAGATCTTCTTCAGTTGGAACTCCTTTATAAAAATGTATTCCTTGTTTTTGTAAGGTTTCGAAACCCTTTTGCCAAGCTCCGTAACAGTAGACGGTAGTCTTAGGTAGAGAAGGATCAAAATATCTTTTAGTATCTTTCAACAATTGGGTTACAAAGACTGTTTTGCCAGATCCGCTAGGCCCCGCAATCAGAATTGAGGAAGGGTGTCGGAATCTGTAAAAATTGAGAGTCGGAGGACCTTTTGAGACGCGACACGACATCGTTCTGCTTTTTTCTATTAATGTTTTTTATTAAGAGTTGCTTAAGTTTTTATACATTTGGCGCTTCAGCCATTTCGATATGACGTGATCGTTGTACACATAATCGTAACTTTTAAAACTTGTTAAGAAATCGTTCATCGTCTTTCCTTTGCTTTTTAATACTAAGTAATACAGACAGTAGTGACCGCAAGTGTAACTTGTAAGCGCTTGTAATCCCCAAGTGTTAACCGTTGTCTTTTTAGGCCAGTGCTTGTCTAACCAATTTTGTAAGTGCGAAGTTTGTAGGCCGTCCGGTCCTAAACCGAAGCTGTCCATCACTTCGCACTTTTTATCACACGTCCACAGAGCCATCCAGTGTTCTCCAGGTTCGTCCGAAGGGTCCGTGTTAACTATGTACCCTCGCGGTTTACTTAATTCGGGACTGCGAGGTAGAGAGTCCTGAGCAAATACTCCGGCAAAAGCGTCTCCCAGTAAGGGCCTCGCTAACTGCTTTAGTTCGTTTGTCGATAGGGGGTGAAATTCCATTTTTCTGTCAATCTCTGTTACTCGAGAGGGTCGTAGACGTAGGCGTTGTCTGGCGAGACCTCGATGACGCTCTCAAATTCTCCAAAAGCAAACACAGTGATGTTCTGAGCGAGATTAGCTCCCAGATTGAATTGCAGGCGAACTGTACCTCTCTTTTTAAGGTTGAGCATAGGGCCGTCCGCTGCACCGTTAGCCGTGTTGTTCCAACAGAACAGAGTCATTCCTTCTCCCCACATGTCGGGGTGAATGAGTATAGAGTTGTCTTTGTCGAACGCTTCAAAAGTTTGTAACAGGCGAAAGTAGCCTTCCAAATCTCTGTGTTTGTTGTCGTGATTAAGTACGATAGCTGGATAAGGATAACCTTCGCCGTCGATGACCTGTTTGATTTCTTGCATACCAAATTTCTGGAAGCAGAACGGGGAGCGTTCGTAAGCTCCGTTGACTGCTCGCGTGTCGACGAGACCGACTATTAAGCGATCCGGAATGCGCCCGACGAACACGTCGTCCTTCTGAAAATTCCTCTCTCCCGCAAGCATATTGTAGGTCTTTACGCGAAGCTTTGGACTTGTAAATTTCACTATTTGATTGCTCTCTGTTCTAGCTTTAGCTAGTCGCACAAAAGTGTCTGGGTTCAAGCGCACCTGAGACGTGATGAGGGAGATTTTGAAGTTGACTGCCGCTTGTTGCCCCGCCTCTCCTACGCCTCGCATGTAGATGGAGGGCGGATTGAGGTCCAGGCGAAAGTACAGTTCTGTTTGCGGGGGAATGTACTTGTGCTGTGTGCAGATTTCAGTGATCGGCTGAAAAAAGAATAGTCTCGTGGGACCTCCGACGAGCTTATCTCTCGTTTTCAGCATTCCGTCTACGTACGCTTTTTGCGTTGCGGACAGGGCTGCGTAGTGAGCGTTTCCGTCGTCCACATTCGTAGCCGTCAGTAGCGGGGGCGGATTGATCGAGGCACATTCTCTCCCTCCGTCGTTGGGGTGCCACGAGCTCAGTTGCATCGTCGTGTCGACGTCTCCTTTGTCTTTGTTGAGTAGCTGAGTCATGAAGGCCTTGTAGTGATAGGTGTCGTTCTGTTCTGTGAGCAGTGTAGAATTCGCCTTGACCGTGAGTTGTTTGATGGCCGTGTGGGGAAAATTATTTTCGAGGCTGAGCAATTCGCCTCCCGCAATGTTCGTCCCGTCCGCTTTCTTCGGCACGTATTCGAGTTTGAAGAACGTGCGATTCAAGTCGAGGTACTCGCTTATCGGAGGGATTGTGATCTCAACGGGCGTTATCGTCGCCGTAGAAATAGGGTAATACTCTACTTCTCGCACCGAAGATGCCGTTGCGTCCGTAGGCGGTACCTGAAAGAGTTGGACGTGGTCGTTGAGCAGTTTGGTCGACTGTCTGTGTCCCTCCATGGTGCGCGAGCGACAAAACTAAGAGAAGAAAAGACGGCGGTGGGGTTTTTATAGTCTCCGACGTTTGCGTGCAACCTTCGGCCCTCTGCGCGCGGCCTTCAGTCCGACGTTCGCGAAGGTCGGTCGAAGCCTCGGAATCCGTTCGATGCCGAGACGTCTGAGCGTGGAATCGCTCCGAAAGGGGGCCACGGTACCGTAACGTGTAGTATTGCGCCGGAAAGCCTTGAGAGGTGGGGCGAAGCGCTTTTTATTGTTCATCGTTCAGCCGAGAATGTCGCGAGCTAGATTGAGCCCGTGTCGTTTCGCCTTCTTTATAACGGTTTTCTTGGGAGGTAATTTGCGTTTGGTTGCAGCTTTAACGATTAAGTCTCTCACTTCGGGTGTTAGATCTTTCGACACAGTATTGAGTAGAATGGAAGGGAGCCCTTTGCCCGTTTGACCGTCGGGCCTATAGCGTCTCAAGTTGCCACCTAACATGATATCCGTTGTCGACTGAGGAGCTAATCGTTCATGTTCGCTTTTATAGCGACGCCGCATTACGAAAGTGGAGAGTGACGATGGTGGGAACATTGCTGCGAAGAAGGGGTGCCAGTTCTCCGTCTGTTTCTGAGACTTGAACTTGAACGACGTCGAGCGTTGTATTTCGGATCGATTTATATAGAATGTGACGGGGCTCGTAGAACGAAGTTCCTTTTCCTTCGTAGGAATAAGGTATCTCCCGCAGCAGGTCTGTCACCTGATTTCCTATCACGGAACTTTGGACGACGTCCGAGTAGATCTGCATCGACCTGTGAGGTCTGCCTCTCAATTTGTTGAAGGCGTCGTTGAGATTGCGAAATCGCCAATTGACGTTTGCCGATAAGGCGAAATACTTTTGGCGCTTATCGTAGAAACTGTGTTCAACGACTTTGAAGTAGGCTGGAGTGGGTCCTAAATCTAAGTTGCTCTTCTCTGTCAGGTTGGGCACTGCGGTAGTAATGTGTTCGGGTTTTAGATTCCTACCGATGTCGTGAGCTCCGTTCAATAGTACCTGAACAAAGCCCATCTGTTTTCCAAATTCGAGATCGATCCAAATCTGGCCTGTGCTTCGACCTTCCATTTTGATCTCAGAATTGTCGACGATAAGTTCCAAATCATCTCCGCAGTTTTCAAAGCGAAACGTGGGATATCTTTTTTTCTTTCCGTTTTTCGTGTACAATCCATCGGTTGTCCATTGGACATCAAATACTCTTTTTGCAAAACCCCATTCCAATTCGTTCACAATAGTTTTCATTAGAGATACGCCGTCGTCCACTTGGGATAATTCCATCCGCTCCATTGCCACGTAAGATGGAATTCTGCGAAACTTCTTGTTCGGTTTGAACCACATCGCCATCAAATAAGAACTTTTTGAAAAGACTTTAGAAAAGTCCAAACCCGAATCGGGTATGGAAATGCTTGCGAGACCTACTTCCCAGTCATTGCCTCGGAATTGTAGAGTGTGATTCAGTCTGTTCTTGAAGTCGTTTGGTTGATTGTTAGGAAACTCCTTAGTGCTTGACGTGCTGATGAGCGTCACGTACTGTTCTTGAGATCCCATGTTAAGAAGAACGCTACGTAGCAAAATTGTGAGGCACAGTACCCGCGACATGTTTTTATAGCACCACATCTCCCTTAGCAATCCAACTGTTGTACTTGTCTGGAAATCCTTTCCACCGAACTAGTAAGTAATCTCCTCGTCTTCGCACTATTGATTCTACGCGCCACACGGTTTCGTCGGTGATCAGCACCTTCTGAAGATCCTGCTCGTAAAACGTGCCTTTTATAGGAGTGTGATCTATTTCCGTTATTTTGTAAGTAGGGGGCGACCCTTTTCGTACCTCTTTGATACGAAAAACTTCCTCCGTCCATCCGGGTAAGTAACCTTTTTTGAAAGGTCTCAATCTCTCAGAAAGTCTGACGTAATCATCCTTGTGGAGGCGGGGTTTCGTTTCGGTTCGTCTTCCGTAAAGAGTCTTCCACACTTCAGGTTCGTCTTCAATTGTTACTGCACTAGGTTTGTAGCCGTGAGCGGAGTGAGGTGTTTCGTTGTAGCCGTCTACGAGATCTTGGACGACGTCTATGTATTTGAGCGTGTTATTAGCTGTAAAGTAGCGGTACATGCGATTCTTCAGCGTTCGATTCAAACGCTCTACGATTGCCGCTTTTGCATCACCTTGGGTAGAGAAGTGCTTTATTCCTCTCTTCTTGAGTAAGGCTTGAAAAGTACTATTGTAAAATTCTTTTCCTTTATCCGTCTGCAGCTTCTTCGGGTAGCGACCACCCTTCAAAATCTTTTCGAAAGCTTGCGATACAGCTCCGCCTGTCTTGTTCTTCGTAGCTTCCATCCACGCGTATTTCGAAAAAGCATCAATTACTACTAATAAAAATTTGTAGCCGCGGTTGTAGCGGGATAAGCGCTGCATCTCTACCAAATCGGCTACCCACTGATCATCTACTCCTCCTACAACAACTTGAGAAGTAGGAAATCGTCGCCGAACGGGCTTGTGAAGAGTGTAACCATATTCGCCTTCTAACAAACGTCGCGCTCGGCTAAGCTTTATGTTGTGAGCGCGAGCAAAACGTTCTACTCCGCCTAAACTTCCAGGCTGTTTAGGATTGCGGTAAGCTTTTATTAAAAATTCGTCACTCTTTTTCACTGACGACGGTGTATTCTTTTTCCTAGGACCCATACCAACCAGCGTGCAAACAGACTGCAGAGGGATGGAACGTATTGAGCGTAATTACGACGCAGCGTGTTATAATAGAGTAGGCACTCTACATCCTCTTTATGCTCAGTTAGCCAGTACACGTAAGCTACAAAGTGACCCCAGCTATATTTAGGATCATCTATTAGCTCTCGAAAAAGGGATACAGGATCAACTTCTTCGCCATCCCAACACTCTACAGAAGGAGAGCCTCCTCTCTTATAAAGTAGGGAACAGAGCGAGCGACACAATACCCACTGAAGATACATGCTTGTTTGAATCGAACAAAAAGCTCACCCTCTTTATATACAATAAGCGAGAAATCAAATTGAACAATCAGCTTTTATTTTTAATCTTCTAACCAGTCATCGGTAACATGCAAAATTTCTGAAAATCCCGCATACTGGCGATCATATTCGTAACCTTCGCTATTGCGCCACCACTGCATGAAGTGATAACACTCAACTTGAGGGCAATGATGTACATTAGGGTTATCGTGATGACCGCAAGATGGAACGGTACGCAAACGTTTCATATCATCAAACTTAGGACAGCCGTACAATTCTAAATCTAAACTAGGAATTCTCAAATCGAATAAAATGTTTCGCTCTATTATGCCTCCTTTGTAACCTACTATATAGCGATTACTGGTCTTAAAAGAAGTATAAAGGTCTCTCAAGTCTTTGCTAAATTGCAAAGGTTCCTTAGCGTCTTCGTTACACTTAGGTGTATAATGCATACCGTGAATATATTTACTAGCGTAATTAATAGCTCGTCTATTGCTGTTATTTTTAGCAACTTTAGAATAAGGTATGCAAGGTTTGTAACGATGAGACCCCCACGTTCGAGTTGTCCACTTCTCATCAAAACCACAATAGCCAAATTCCCGAACAACAAATGTACTTTTACAATCACTATCTTCTTTAACATTATAACCGTCCAAGTCTATAATCAAGCACAAACGATCCATTACCTAATTTTAACTAAAAAAAAAAGACAGTTCGACAATCAAACGTCTTGTACTCTTTTAAATCTCTCCCTCTTCTTCTTCTTCTTCTTCTTCTTCGTCGTCGTCAACGTATTTGTCGTCGTCGTCTTCGTAGTCACGCTCCTCGTTGCTTTCTCCTTTCTTTTGCTCGCGCCAAAACTGAGCGAGACAGCTATCAGGCACCTGGTCCATCCAGGTGAAGAGGCAACACCGACGTGCTCGACACGACAAATAGGGACGCTTGGGATTCTTGCGCGTGTCGCTAATCCCAAACTTCACCTGCTCCTTGCAATAACAGATGAATTTGAATACGCCTTCTTTGTATACGGGTTTAACAGCGTCCGCAATCAACATCAACCACCTATTTTTATTACCGTCCCCCTCTTCAGCTTGGACGACAATAGGGCACTCGTTAATAGTACACCTCAGGTGCTTCCAAGATGTCTTCTTCGACGTCCACTGCTGCATAGGAGTGTTGTGAAGAGGGCAGATATTTCCTGTTAAAATAGGCTGATGAGTGTTATTATTTTTCCTCTTGATACCTCTTTTTTTCTTTCCTGCTTCGCTAGATGACATATTAAACGCGACAATTTTTTCGAGTATTAGTGTGTTGTAAAAAAGTGAAGATGCGCTACAGCTTTCGCTATTTTTATAGGTTCAGAATTAAAAAATAAAAGTCGAATATATTAATGAATAGGGATACCCCCCCATCCCTATAATAAAGCTTAAATATGCTTCCTAAGAGGTTCTCAAATACGTAATAAATATGAAACAAAAAGTGTTCGCCTTCACTTCGAAAATAATCATCGCCATGGATAGTGGAAGCGGTGATGAAGATGCTGATGATGCTGATGATGATGCAAAAATAGAAGAATTAATTAGCGAATTAAATACATTCTTCGAAGATGACCTCGAAATCGAAGAAAGTGATGAAGAAATTGAAGCCTGGAGTCCTAGCACTTTAGCTGAAATCAACAACATCTTGGATGAAATCGAAGATATAAACCAAGAGGGAGGTGCCGTAGGTGGTGACGCCATTGAAATTCCACCTTTAAATTTTACTCTACAACCTGTTTCACAGCAACGAAGTAAACGTCTCCACATCGCTGAGAATCACTATAACACTCGTTTAGAACAGAGGAGACCCCTGCGTACCGACGAAGATGCCAGAGAAGAAGTCCTTCAAGCACTACACCGTTCACTTCTTAGATTGTTAAGTGATGAGAACGTTGCTGATCAGGATCGTATACACTTTCATCTTAATTCGTCTACTTTTCAAAGAGGAACGTATGAAGGGTGGAACATAACGGCTAAAGAATTGAGAAACAATACAGAAAGAGCTGAAGCCATGTTGGAAAGATTGAAAAACATGCTGAATTCCAATGAACAATTTTCTGTGAATGACACTTTAGACTTGACATTTGTACATATTGCTGTACCTGAAGAGGGACGAGGAAGAAAGAAGAAATTTATACCTGGAAATTCTTCTGCAGCTATTCTTCCCTACCTGAAAAGGTCTGTTGTTAGGATATCAAACAAAGACATGCTTTGCGGAGCTCGAGCCCTAGTAACTGCTCTAGGTCGAGATCGAGAACCTAATACTCTAAATTATAAATACTTGAGAGGAGGTAGAAGTCTCCAAAGGACAAGAGCTATAGAGTTGATGAATGAAGCTAATTTAGATTTAAACGCAGGTTGTGGACCTGCCGAGCTCGACTGTTTAGCGAAGACACAAACCTTGCGAGGCTATCAAATTGTAGTAATAGATGCGTCGCGAGGCTATCAAGCTTATCGATATGGAGAAGGTTCAAAAATCCTTGCTCTATTACTAACTGACGGACATTATGATGTAATCATTAACCTCGCTGCCTTTTTCCAAGCGAGGTGCTTTTGCACTTTTTGCTTCAGACCCTACAATGAAGAAGGGCGCCACTCTTGTAAAGCAAACAAAGACTTTTGCAAATCGTGCTGTCAACAAGGTTGTGCAGACTTTCTTCAAGCTAGACAACAAAGAACAGATAGATGTCCAGCCTTTTTCTGCTCAAACTGCCGTAGACACTTCTATGGACCCACCTGTCTTGCAAATCATCGTAAACATACTCTCAAGAGACAGGAAGTAACTGCAAAAACGCCCCTTTCAGTTTGCCGAACTAGAAAGAAGTGCTCTATTTGCTTTAAGTTGTTGAAGAGAGTGTCGGACATAAAAAGGCATCTATGCAATTACTCGCGCTGTCCGTGTTGCACGGAGTATGTAAATATTTATACACATCAGTGTTACATTCAAACAGGCCCCCAAATAGAAGAACGTAGATTACAAAGATTACAAAGATTGCGAAGACGAACTGACGAGTTGCGAGGGGTTTGTGGTGGAGTAAGTGATGATGATGATGATGATGATGATGAACAACAACAAGAAGAAGAAGAAGAAGAAGAAAAAGAAGAAGAAGAAGAAGAAGAAAAAAGTACACTATTAGTATTTTTTGATATTGAAAGTCGACAAGAAACTGGTACACACATACCTAATCTTTTAATAGCTCAAACTGAGTTTG
>JAOBYF010792867.1:0-13828 GCA_025403605.1 Parazoanthus darwini
AATTTCTGGTAATCTGATTGGCTCTCTACTCAAGGTCTAAATCCTATATCCTGTAGTTTGTCCAAATATGGAAACTGACACTTTTATCACGGTACAATTTCCTTTAAAATGACCGAAAACTCGAGTCGATTGAACATAAAGTTCGAGATATTTTTATCTAGTGTTTTGTATTTAATAGAACAATTATTCCACTCACGCTTGTTGGATATGAGCTAATGTTAGTCAACTCGGTGCCCCGTACCTCGTCCACTATCTAAAAGCTCATATCCAACGCGCGTTCGTGGAATAATTGTTATATATATATTTGTTGTAGTTTAAGTTGATAAACAGATAAATTATTCTATAGAAAATCAGTATAAAAGGAAACTTAAGGCACTTTCCACTTGCATGTCTGGCCTACTGGACCGCTCAGTTCTTAAATGAAACACACCCATTATTGCGACTGGTTCCAACCAGACTAGCTTGTTAAGTAAAGCTGTTCAGTTCTGCCGTGGCTGGAATCAATTCCGTTTGAGAAATGATTGATCGGATTGGTAAGACCGGTCACTTGATTTAACGATAGAGGTTTGATAATTTGATTTGATAATTTCAGCTTCCAAGGGGAAACTACCCATCAAATGGATGGCTCCAGAATCCATAAACTTCAGACGATTTACCTCGGCTAGCGATGTCTGGATGTTTAGTGAGTTAATAATGCGTTATTTGTATATAGGACTAGTGATATTTCCTAAATCCGAGGCTTTAAATTATGGTTTTTAGTTAGAGTTCTTGTTGCCTTCATCTTTGGGTCTAACAAGAAGTTTCTGTGAATCAATTTTCTTCAAGTGGAATGACTTTAATTCATAATTGGTTCTGTATACGTGTTGAAAACCGCGGCTTTCTTGAAAATTATTTCAAAAAATTCCACGGAAAAATAAATTCGTTCTAATTATTTTATGTTCTGTCTGTCTTACTGTCTGTCTGTCTGTCTGTCTGCCTATCTGTGTACGTGTCTGCATTTTTACTTCTACTTGTGCACTCAGGTTTGTACTTTGATGTCTAAAGAGAGAATCTTTCTGTTAGTTTCGTTCAGCTTCTTCAATTTCCATTTACCTTGTTTCATTTCCCAATCTCCAGGTGTTTGTATGTGGGAAATCCTGATGTATGGAATCAAACCATTCCAAGGAGTTAAAAATAATGAGGTTATCGGTAAAATTGAGAATTGAGAGAGACTTGCGAAACCAGACAGCTGTCCGCCGGCCCTGTATCACATGATGACCGAGTGCTGGTCATATGACCCGTCCAACAGACCAAGTTTTCAGGATTTAAAGACGAGGTTAAGGTATATGTTAATAATGATAGATACCAGATAGTAGTTTTGCAAGTAGGATGACTCAACGACCTCGATCTCTGGCCTCATTTCTTCCCCTCCGCCTTATCAAAAAAGGTGGCAGCAGCATATTTGCAACTGTAATGATTAAAATTGTTTACTGTTGTTTATTGTACTGTTGTTGATATTGCTGTGATTGCTGTCGCCAATTCTGTTGTTATTGTTGTTGTCTTTGTGATAACTGCTGCTGTTGTTCTTTCTGCTGCTGCTGCTGTTGTTGGTGTTACCTGCTGTTGTTGTTAATGCCCACTGTTGTTGTTGCCGCTGTTGTTGTTGTTGTTGTTGTGATACCTGCTGTTGTTTTTGTTGCTGCGATTGGTATTGATGGGCTACCCGCCGTTGTTGTTGTCGCTGCTGCTACTGCTGTTGCTGTTGCTGCTGCCATTGTTGTTGTTGTTGTTGTTGTTGTTGTTGTTGCTGGTGATAGTGCTATTGCTGTTGCCATGTTGTTGTTGTTGTTGTTGTTAAGCTGCCTGCTATTGCCGCATTTTTTTCTTGTTATTTTTGCTGTTGCTATTGTTGTTTAGTGCTGCCGGACCAGTACACTAAAGCCATTTCTTTTAATGCAGTGCAATTGTGCAGGAGGAACGATTTCTTCAAGAAGAGAGAATGAAAAGAGAGAACAGACGAGTGCTCACCATGTCTTTTTCGTCGCCCGGGTCCGCACCTCCCAAGGTAAGGAGTTGAGGTTGATATAAGATCCTTAAAAACAAACGTAGGATGATACGTTATTTTCTTACTAAACTTTATAACTAAACTTTAATTTAACGACGTTGCGCTGGGATTGGTTTCCTCGTCTCCCAAGCCAGAGGCGTATGTTTAGTCGCTCGACGGCATAGATATTGGGGTGAAGTCGATTTTGTGGAGGAAGAAAACCGGAGAACCCGGAGAGAAACCCTCGGAGTCAGAAGGAGATCGACAAATCTTAGCCCACATGCGAAGCCAAGGACTCGATCCCTGGTCCACGGCGGTGGAAGGCACGAATGCTAACTGCTCGGCCATCCTGATTCCCAATTACTAAACTTTCGCATTCTTTGATTGCTCCTGATTTACACTTACCTGCTTTGTCCACAAGAACTGAAAGCAATGCTGCACCCTTTCTTCATTACAGAGGCTAACGCTTGTGGGGCTATTTTTTTCGAGTTTATGGTGGTGAAATACCTATTTATCAAGAAATCAAGTTGAAGTTGGAGAACTGCCCAAAACGTGATCTAAATCGAATCGACCCCGATTTTCGTCCGTTTAAGACCATTTCTCAATTAATTTTTTGACGCCTTAAATATATTTCCCCATAATTACGGGTATACCCAGTTATGGCCCATGCTCATGCGAATTGATTTGAAATTGAACTCATAGTAGCTCTGTGACTTGTACTAATTTCACATTTTCTTCGAAATACAATTTGGACTTTGGCGATTGAGACGTTGACATGGTTAAGTAATTTAACCCAACATATACTTCTACTAAACAATTTTCTCTTTCATTAGCCGTTGAGACCTGGTATTCAACCATCGGTGGTTGACACTGGTAGACCTCACTCGACTGTGGGGACACCTACTGACGATACACGTAGATCCAGCACAAGTGGTATGTCCCTCTGTTGTTTAACTTTGATGATGGTGAGGGTTTTTATCATTAGGGTGGTGGTATTGATGGTGGTGATGGTGATGGTTTGACTACAAGTAAGGGTAGGCTAAGAGTCAAGGTAGGGTAAAGGTCAGGTAAGGTAAAGGTCAGGTAGGGTAAGAGTCGAGATAGGGTAAAGGTCAGGTAAGGGTAAGGGTCAGCGGAGCGTAAGGGTCAAGGTAGGGTAAGGGTCAAGGTAGGTAAGGGTCAAGGTAGGGTAAGGGTCAAGGTAGATAAGGGTCAATGTAGGGTAAGGGTTAAGGGGTAGAGTAAGGGTCCAGGTAAGGGTAACGGTAAGTGTAATGATACTAGTATTGATGATAATGACAAAGTGACTCCTTCGTGCTTGAAAAATAGAGTAATACTAAATAGAAATATTAAATAGACAACCTAAAACTACTGCTGGAATACTGTTACTAGTATGGTTATTAATCGCTAATTGAAAAACGACGAGTGCAATTTAATTTGTCGAGTAAAATTCAACGTGAAATTCCCTAGTCAGGCAATCAGTTTTCCTTGAATGACTTAGCCGGGATGAACCTAACACCACGTCAGCATCACCAACAAGAATTGACGAAATACCGTATTGCAATTATGCGAGCAACTTGTTTACCAATAAAACTATGCTATTACAGTCCAACTACAAACAGTGAACTATACATTTACTGTTTCTCGGCTAGCCATACGAAAGGTTACACTTTGTTCTTGTGGAGATAAGCCACAAGCGCCCTGGCTAGGGTAAAGTGTGGTTAAGGTCTTATCCTTGATTGTCTTCAAAACACAGTCCGCAAATAATTCTAAGTGTTCATAGCTTTTATACCCACACTGAACCTCCCCTTCCTCGTCCAGGTGCATCTTTTCGTGCGTCCGCATTTTACTCGCCCACCACTCCCACTACTCCCCAATCGCCTGGCTCACCAGTTCTTCGAAACCCTCGATACAAGTCATACCATGAGGCCAGCGGTGGAACAGCCTTGATAGATCAGCAACACCGTCACTCCGTGAGTGGTGGAAGCAACACGCTACCCAAGAACTACAAACCTTTAAGCCCAAACTCTAGTCCTACCAAGACTGACTCGGGAATAACGTTACCGGTAGGTCTAAATGTCATTCTTTAGGGGGAGAGGGGCTTTCCCTTTGATTTCTATATGAGTAGTTGGATTGGAAAGAAGACTTGAGGAGGAAGCAAACACCTGATACGAAGAATCCAAGTGTCACTCTTCAGATAGTTTGTTAGGACGTACCAAACCCTTGTAAGGAAGAATCCAGGGGACACTCCTCAAATAGTCTGTTAGGACGTACCAAACCCTTGTTGGAAGTATCTAGGTGTCACTCCTCAAATAGTTTGTTAGGACCTACCAAACCTTTGTTGGAAGAATCCAGGTGGCACTCCTCAGATACTTAGTTAGGACGTACCAAACCCTTGTAAGGAAGAATCCAGGGGCAACTCCTCTAATAGTTTGTGAGGAAGTACCAAACCCTTGTTGGAAGAATCCAGGAGCCACTCCTCAAATAGTTTGTTAGGACCTACCAAAGCCTTGTTGGAAGATTCCAGGTGACACTCCCCAAATAGTTTGCTAGGACGTACCAGACCCTTGTAAGGAAGAATCCAGGGACCACTCCTCAAATAGTTTGTGAGGACGTACCAAACCCCTGTTGGAAGAATCCAGGTGTCACTGCTCAGATAATTTGTTAGGATATACTAAACCCTTGTTAGGAAGAATACGGGTGCCATTTTTCACTTAGTTAGGACCTTTTAAACCCTTCTTAGGACGAGTCCAGGTGCCACTTCTCAGATAGTTCATTAGGACATGTCAAACATTTCTCTGGTAGTTTGTTAGGACTTGGCAAACGTTTTTAGGAAGATTCCATGCCCTACTCTTCAGATAGTTAATTAGGGCGTGCCAAACCCTTGTTGGGAAAAAACCAGGTGCCACTTCTCAGATAGTTTATTAGGACGTGCCAGATCCTTGTTAGGAAGAATCAAGGTGCCACGTCTCAGATAGTTTATTAGGACGTGCCAGATCTTTGTTAGGAAGAATCAAGGTGCCAATCCTCAGATAACTTATTAGGACGTACCAAACCCTTGTTAGGAATATTCTATGTGCCACTCCTCAGATGGTTTATTTGAACGTGCCATCTATTGTTAGGAAGAATCCAGGTGCCAATCCTCAGATAGTTTATTAGGACTTGCGAAACCCGTGTTGGGAAGATCCCAGGTGCTACTTCTCAGATAATTTGCGAGGGCTTGCCGAATTTGTTAATCTGTAGGCAGTTATTGATTTTCTTTTTGTAAAACGAATCAAGAAAAACCATCTTTTCCATGAAAAATTGTGGAAAAATGTTCAAGGTTTGTGAGTACACTCAAATTTTGTTTTTCACAGACGGCCGAGGAAATTCAACTGCAGGAGGCGAGGGAGCGGGAGCAGAAAGAACGTCGTGAGCGAGCGAGGATGAAAGTCAGGCTGCAGCAACAACGAATGGAATCCCTAGCCGATGACGAATGGTTGAAGCAAGAAGAGAAGAATATCGAACTTCCTCGGTCACCTTTGGTAAGTTCGTTGACGTTCTGAGAGAAGAATGTCTCCCAGCTAAAATAATCGACATGTTTAAAGTTATGATGATGTAACTTCTTTGAAGGTTACAGTGACTGTATCGTACAAATATCGTCTAGTTTACTTGATATTGGAATTCTCGACTAATTGACGAAAATCCGAAAGGCGACAGCGGTATAAAGTGGTATAAGCTTGTCATTCTGAGTCAGGGAAACACAGAAAAGTGGACGATCAAATGTAAACTCATTTCTGTATAAAGCCTAAAATAGTGTCAGCTTACTCCAAATAACGGAGTTTAACCGCATGAATTTCAGCTTCGCGTGAAAATATCTCTTTTTGTATTTGTTTTAAACTACTCGATACATTAAAGTCGGTTATTTCGTACCCTTTTCAAAAAAACACACTACCAACTCCACTGCATGCCCAATACCCTAAACGAGATCTTTTCAGAAAGTATGCGTGTTTTTGTTTTAACTCTGTTTTGGTTGATAATGGTGCAGTACCTTTTCCGATATGTCACTCGCCAGCAGGACGAGTTTTCAATTTGTTTTGCTTCTCCTCGCGTGATAATGGTTGTGTCGGACGAACGGACGAGTGCGATATTTTTGTGTTTTAGTGTTTGAATAACTGTTTGTAGAACTTGTTGTGAAACTCGTACATGTAACTACGGAGCTAAATACAACAATCACCTGGCGCGCAAACTACAAACGCTAGAAATCAAACACTTCAAGAAAAAAGACAAGGAGCTGGTACTTACATTTGGTTTATCTGCCTAGTTTTAGTTCATTTTAAGTTACATTGACTTGAAATGCTGCATTAGACTGAATAGGAAGGTATATGTCTTTTATTTTTGTAAATTAGTCGTAAAGAAAGAACAAAAAAATCTGTTAGATTGAATAGTATTCTGTTCTCTTCTGTTCTGTTCTACTGTTCTCAAGAAATTTCTAAAAGGTTCATTACCTACTATCTTTACCCGTCTTGGTGAACGTGATATGATGATACTGAATAGAAGTTGTTTTTTTTGTTTCTCATCCAAAATGCTGGCATGTCATTTTCGCCTGGGAAGCGGAAGACTTTGATATTGTGCTTTAATTTATTTTGTTGGTGCTTCAATATATATCACACGTGCCGTGGTCAATACAAACCTTGTTTTTCCCGCCTGCTTTTCAGCGATCAGAGTAAAAAATGCGCGACCATGCAGTATTCGATTGTTTTCGTTAATTTCTGCTAGTTTTGATTGTGTTTCGTGCTGGAATTCAGCTATCACGATTAAAAATTTTGTTTGGACTTTTTTCGACTTTCAGTCTGTGAAGAAGTATCACCAAAAGATAGAATTTGTTTTCTGTCAGTTAGTCCAAGAGTTGAAACGTTTTGCCATCAGTTTTTCGTCTACCAACGACTGACTTGATTTCGAAACGATTCAACTAATTTTTGTCGTCCATCAAAATGACGTTTGATTATATTAGCCAAGAGAAATACTGTTAATGAGAAGCAGGCGTAGCTCAGTTGATTAGTGTGCGGCCTTCGGGGCTGGATCCTCAGTGACTCCAACGTCTGTTTCGACTTTCTTCTGATTCGTATAGCTTGAGCTTTAAATACCCGTTAAACGGAGAACCGACAGAGGAAGGGGGTAAAGTGCTCACCGAGGGCCACAAGTTTATTAGCTAATTACTGTCACGTGTTACCCTCGTTAAATAAAGTCGTTTTACCTTTACCTTAATCTACCGTGACTTTGCCTCTTCTTGGGTGTTTCCTTGGAAGCTTGTCAATATCATAAGGTTTTGTTTTATTGTTTATCTGCGGTTAGAGTTGTGTACAAAGAAGTCTTCTCTGAACTGGGTGAGCGTCCAGATCAAATGCTTTCTTTTAAGTCTAACAATAACTGTTTTGTTTTCGATTTTCCTTTCTGAAAAGGTAAAATAAAGTAATTTGGCGAAAAAATACTGGTTCACACATACTGCCGTTAATATTTGCTAACTTGAGATTCGTGATTGGCATCCAATGCAGTAAGAATATCGTTAATCCACGGAAGTTGGATTCATGTTGACCAAACAAATTTTTGCCTTGTTTGATCTTTTATCTGTTAATTGTATATTTTCGTATTTCCTTTGGCAGCAACAGAAAGTAGTTTTAAAGCTCTTTAAGTACAGGAAGAATACCTTTCTCGACAACGTTTTAAAAATGCAATCAGTGTAGCAAGTGTTTGACTCAAAGTGAAAGTTGTTGGTTTTGGTCTCACGTGTTGTTTCATGAAAGACTGCCTTAGGTGAAGTCATTGAGCCGTTTGGGTGTCAAAAATGTCAATGAAGATCTTACTTAGTTTTCCGAACTTGAAACATTCAAGTGTTCTTCAACATTCAGAGAAAAAGACACGAGTTGCTACAAGTTCAGTAGCAAATTGAGTAGCCAGCATGTTTTCGAAAAACAGTTTTCGTCTTGACTTCTGTGAAGAAAGAAATATCACAAAACATCTCTACTCTTCTAGAGTTTCAAAACAAATGTTGTTCGATGTTTTCGCTATTTTATCCTGTTCAAGTTTATATTTTCGTGTATGTTGTTTAAAGCAAATGGAAAGTAGCTGTTTGAAACTCCATGAGCTAAGGCTGAAGTGTCTCTGGATCGAACGTGAAAAAGTCTGAAGACATTAGTATGCAGCTAATGCTTGGCAGTCTGTTTTTGACATATTTATCTTTTCAGGTTTTAAACCCCCCTTAGTGAGTAGGATTAATGGCGTTTGTTCGAAGTATTCCCTCATTGGGCCCTTCAGCGCTGTGTCTTAATAGTGGGCCAGTTCGGACATAGCCATATTTTAATATATTTATGGCCTTTCCAATCGGAGCTGGCCAGAAATACACGCGGGGTCGTATACGAGGTGGACGTCATTCTCGTTGTTAAATCAGGATTACGACATTCCCGGATCCTTGCTCCGTTTGAAGCAAAAGCGATTATAACTAATTTCCGATAGCATTTTTAAAAATCACAGAGCATTTGAGTGGTTGTGTTGTAAGTCGGGTTTTTTTTTCGTAAACCAGAGGTGGTTACTAAAAAAACCGTTCTAATCTTTTTCTCAAACGGATCTCCCCCGTTCTTCCAAACAAACCTCGTAAACGGGAACTTATTTTGGGAAAGCCGTGGTGAAGGTGAATGGTTCAGATATTGGCCCACTTCGGGCGAGATGGGTTTGCGAATATGGTTCTCAAATTAAAAATTCGCAGATTTTGCTTTCAATTTCTGTCAATTCTAAGATTAAATGCTTCTCATCTCAAAATGTTTATCTCAAGGAAAAAAGAATCAATATACACGTGTCAGTTTCGAGTTCCATAATGTCTTCGGCCAGATGCCAATTTTTGTTGTTTAATTTTGTGTTACATGTCAGTACTATGACTCTGGCGTAGCCGTGTTGTTTTCACTGCTTTTTACTTCAAGTGAAGCTCATTCCAAACGATCCGCACCTTCGAGACATACCTACTACTTTGTTTGAGAGATTGCTTGAGAGATAACGGCATGATTGAAATACCTGTATTATATTATTTCCAAAATAGCGCGACCGTCATTATGTGCTTGTTCGGCCATGTCTTAATAGGTCCTCCTCAGTTCTATGGCCAGTGAGCAACCACAGCCAATCAACATTCCAGTCGCAACTGCTTTCAGTTACGGTGGGTGTGTGTATAATATGTATTTTAAATCAATGAACACTCCTCTGAAAGATGAGCAATTGTGTCTGTACTATGATGGGAAGAAATAAAATAAACCAGTACAGTGCGGCTGTATATCTGTTCTCAGTTCTACGTTGGGTCATAAGGATGGAAACACTTGAGATCAAGAGAGGGAGGAATACGCCTCTGCGACCATCAGCTTGCTTTTTTTGAACTACAAGTGTGTTTTTTTCCTTCAGAAGAAATCCTCGGATTTCCGTAATACTAATCAAGGTCGAGGAAGTGTCCACAAATTTACAACACACCTCAGCTCGCGGGCTTTTCGAGAAAAATTGAGATTCTAATTCTATGGCAGTCAGTTTGCTGCTCACGTTCTCTGAAATCGTTGCTTCAGGACTATACTAAGGACCAAGATAGCCTTAGGGTTGAAATTTAGCTCCAAAATAAAACTCATTTGAATTCTTGACTACTTGCCTATATCACCGTTGATTTAATTGATTTTTGATCTCTTCGGTTGTACAACTCTGATTAGGTTAAATAACACAGAATTAAGTAAATTCATTGTAAAATATACTTCGGTGTATTTATCTATTTATAAAGAGCATCGACACTGGCTGAAAAAGCCTTGAAAAATGACAGTTATGGTTACGACCATGCCAGATTTTTTTTTTGTTTTTGTCTTGGTTTATTTTACTCACCGGTCTGTTACTCAAACTGAGCTAGTTAAAGTCTGTGATACTGAGCTGTAGAGATTTCAGTTTCGTTCAGGAAGAGTGAACTAGTTTATACAAGCCTGCCATATTACTCGTTAGCGAGGGCGGCGCATTTTTAGCAACAGTTAAGGGCTTTTTCCTATTGCCGGAATTGACTACTGAACTTCAAAGGGAATTATGACGCAAATCGTAACGTCAATAAATTTAAATATTATATAAGAATATTTTAAATATTGTTTACCCCTCTTTGGAAAATTGATGTAGCGCCCTCTTCCCTTAAAGTGTTGATTAATTTATTCAGTTGAATGTTTTAGATCTAATATTAAAAGTATTTTTATTTTAGTTTTATCGAAAACCTCATTTCCTTTCTTGTTTCAGTTTATTTATATGTTGGAGGAGAAAGTATTAATTCTGATTCAGCTTTGTGGTAGAATCTTAAATTCCGTCTAGGTCCAATATTCTGATATGAAACTTAGTGAAGTGCAGCGAGGCAGGAAATTAGGTCGAGTCATAAGACTCGCGGCACGGTCAGGAAGCTCAGTTGAACGCACGACCCGTCAGTTGACAAGTGTATTATTGCTCTTTAACAGCTCTCGCCGAAGAAGTCATTCCAAACTCCTGCAGCACCGACCCTTCACTCACCAGAGGAGGGAATTGCACCTGTGGAGTCCTTCAACAACAGAGGTTCGGGATCATTTTTACAAAGTCAATCTGTAAAAGAGTGTAAGTTTGACCAGCTTATTCAGTTGACCATGATATACATTGTCCAAGTTTGTAGCAACTGTTGAGACCCCTTAAAGTGACCATTCGCTTTGTTGATCTTGAAGGGTATATTCGTTTACAATTAATGATATCTCAATAATTACCAGTTGAGAATTTTGATAAAATCTGAAAGTGTTTACTTTGAAACATAACAAGATTAAAGTGTGCAGAGCAGTCGGTGTATCATCCGCCGTGCCACTGCATCTTGACTGCAATTACTTACCTGTATTTAGTCTGGATTCTTGCGTGCACCTATTAAGTCTATTTCAGACACCGTGCTACAGTCGAACTTAATTCGTCGAAAACGTTGAACTTGACTGTAAAACTACTTCTAGAACAAGCTGTTAAGTCTACAGAGTCTATTCCGCGCATATGCATCATATATTATCGACGGCCGCAAAACATTAAACTCATGAAACTTCGCAAACATTTTTGGACAAATACTTGCAGTCGAGCTTTATCCTTATGGCTGCAATTCAGTTCGACTGAATGAAGAAAAAGTCATTTGGTAAGCAAATATGTCGGTCTACGAAAACTTCTTTAAACGCATTTGAGAATTGTCTGAGTGTATGTCTTTCAATGTGTGTTCATTTGTCTGCCGGAGACAGTGCCAACTTGTTTCATTTTTTGGTACTCATTGATTCGTTGGTTGATCTTCTGAGTAGTTAAAAGAAACATTGTCCAATTAATTAGGGCGACCTGTAACACATGGCTAGTCAAGACTTGTTGGCCGTTTTAACAACATAATCGAAAAAAACAATAATTCGGGAACGGTTAGGGTAATGTATGTTTTTTTAAATCAAAGGCAGCAGTGCTGCCACGGAAGTCAGTTTAGTCTTAGTTTTCGTTTCTTCTAACGTGGACATTGGAACTTGCGCTTATGTAAATTGGGGGGAAGTTAGACAGGGTTAATCGTCCTTCCAGCTGCGATTGTTATAGCACGTTGCCCCCATCCGCGTGCTGTGCCCCACGGCTGCAGACTACGCAGTGCCGAAACGATGCCAACTATGTGTTCCTTTTGTTGTGGTTGCCATTTTAATCCCGTCTAACGTTCTCTCTATGGAAAAGGAATGTTTTGATCAAATTTTTATCATACTTCGAGTTCATGTAGTAACGCGTAACATTTCTTGGTTGTATTTATCTTTCTCTTGATTTTTTGCGTCAGTGTTAGAGAAGTGCTATTTTTACGAACGTCACGAAAAGTCGGTTTCTTTCAACTCTAGTCTCGGTGTATACTGAAAATATTTTATGTGATTAGCTCAAACTTTCTGCAATGGATTTCGTGTGCACCCGTAGTTGAAGTCTACGCTAATACAGTGCTTCTCTTCAGGACAGCATTCATCGTGTATAATTGTTTCTGTCAATTAGGCGATATGTTTCGGAGAATGTGAGAAGAGAGTCCACTCCACAAATCCGGTAGACTGTTTTGTCTCTTGAAAACTGTTTTTGTCAGTTTTCTTAGTGGTGAAAATACATCGCTTATTAGTTTCACTCTTAAACGCCATCTTTGTCTTGCATATTACCAGATACCTTTGGCTTTGGACCTCTTCAGCCTTCAGGTATTGAGTTGTGCCGGGGCGATCGGATGACCGACTTTTCAGATGTTATTAGGAGAAAAGTAGCTGAAACCTCACTCTTATTTGCCAAAACTCTGAAGTGTTTTGCATTGCTTGATTTTAAAGATTATTTCAGTTAAGTTTTACAGAAACTTTTTATAACTTTGAAAAAACGTGATGACAGTAAAATGAGCATCTTTATGCAGTGAACTATAGTCAAGTTGCCATAATCATTGAGTTCTTTTGAGGCCATTCTGCGGCCTCATATATAATGATTCTTCGCTTGTGCCTTTGCGAGGTCTTCTCTAGTCATCCAAAGTCAATAATCTAATTTTTAGGGTCCTTTTATACAAGGTTCCTACGCTCCATGAAATCGCAGAAAGTCCTTGAACTTGGAGATCAAGTTCCAGGCCTGGAAATCCTTAAGTTGAAAATCCTCGAATTGTTTGCCGGCTGCACTGCTATAAGACTAACTCTTAACGATTTTAAAAGATTTTAGTTTCTTTTTTTTAAAAAGTGCAAAACCCGCAGGTCAGTTTAGTTGCTTCGTCTGCTAGACAAGGTTCTGGAAAGACTTTGAATTGCGAGCCGAATTTAGGGTTGGGACCCTAATTTTAGGACTTTTGACTTGTAAAGAATCAATGGATTCCGTCTGCTAGTGTTGTGGTTGAAACTGTTCTTGACCCCTAGATCACGGAATGTCTACAACTGTTATCACAAGCCATCACGCGGCCACCATCGGAGACACTCACGCGAGTGAAAACGACACGGGGGGTACTGACCAGCAGAGGTACTTGATGGAAGACAGATCAACAGATCCCGTATTCCTGAAAACCACGGAGGTTGTGCAAGCCGTCATTAATTTGAACCAAACGTTACCCTACGCCAGACCAGAAAATTTTACTGATTTAATTAAGGTGAGTTTGCTGGTTTTGTATATTATAGACACCTGCCGTGTAATCTTTGAGTTAAGTAATGCATGTCACTATGGCAAGTCGAGTACAAAACAGGTCAATTGTTGGTCAACCATGTAGTCTCGTCGCGTTCAAGTATTTCGTTTTCGCCCAGAGCGATCGTCTATTTTCTTTTAAGTTCGTCCACTTTATGTTAGCGAGTTTGGAGTGGACTGCATTAAGTAGAATTCGTGGACCAATGACTTCATTCAGGTAAAAGTGTATGTTCTTTGCATACGTTAGTGCCACTGTAGAGACAAAGTTGATCCAGACCCTTTAATCTGTTCGACAAAATTCTAAATTTCTTGTTCGGAAAATCTGCCTTTGTTGCGCGTCAGCTATTTTTTGTAGATGGGATGTAATAGTTTTGAAATGTAACAAGTTTTATATTTCTACATGCGATCAACGTTAGGTGAAATTCGGTCTGAACTTTCGCGAGATCGACGTTTTTCTAGTATGGAAACTCACTTCCAGAGACTTTTTCTTTCATCGGAGGGGCATACGTTCAACCGTCAGCAATTTTTTCATTCTGCTTGTTCAGACGAACATTTTGAACCATGTTTCAGCTTTCTCGAAGCTCAATTTTCTAGGTCAAAATTCGTTTAGAATTCAAAAAGAGCAAAAACCTTCAAATGATC
>JAOBYF010792978.1:0-13828 GCA_025403605.1 Parazoanthus darwini
GCCGGGGGCTCAGTCCTGAAGCCTGGGGCGACCAGTGAAGGTATGAACTCGGCTTGAGTGCTGTTGCATGGAAAACCGTTCCTGGAAAAGAGAACAAAATAAAAAGTTCATATATACTACTAATCCCCTCAAAACACAACAATTGGTGCAGTTGTAAGTGCAGTAACGCTGTTTTCTTAATATTTTAAGGGGTAAATTGATTGCAACTGATCTTTGTAAAATACAACGAGTCCACACACTCAAACCAACAACAAACGAAAGCACGCCATATCGTTCTCCTGTTAATGAATAAACAAATACAGAAGTAAACAACATGATTTACAAGGGTCTCCTTAGCTCAGTCTCAAATCAACAGGTTCAACAGACGTACGAGAGGCTCTTACGGCCCATCTTTTTTTACAAAAAATCTTCGTTTTCCCCGATCATCGATCAAGCTGTGTTTTCATCCTGCGAATCTCCAACTTTAACTGCACGCCGGCCCGAATAGCCACAAAATCCCACTTATAAAACGTTTTTTCGCTTCCCCCGAGGCAACAAGATGAATTTTATGGTATCCGGAAATATTGAAGGGGGCGGTCCAAAGGAACCAGGAAACAGGGCTAAAGTTTCGTCATTACAAAAAATAAAAAACTATTTGTAGCAAGGAAACGCACTTTACATGATTTTTTGAATAAATCATATTACTTGAAGAACTAAATCCACCACACACGAGCCAATTTTTTGCCAGTCATATTTAGTTTGTCAGCACGCAAGCCCGCCAGATACAACAGAGTAACGCACACCTGTCGTGACGAATTCTTATAAACTGACTCGCTTGAAAAGATTGCTTCTTTATTGGTGGAAACTGGCGGAACTGCTACAAACGACACTAAAACGTTCATCAGGACGTGTGAAAATAAAGCATTTTGATTTGGCCCCGGCGGCAAACTCCATCTTATTCTGGACTTGTTGGGCACAATCCAAAACAAACGAATTTTTTCCTGCAACCAAAAACAACCAACTGCACTTGACAACATACTGGCCCAGTAAAAGGAACTGTCTCTTACCGTGTGAGTTGAGAGAGAGTGTTTATCAATGGGAAGAATTCCGGTTCACAAACTAGGCCTATAAGAAAACAAACTGTATAAAGAGTTGTTCCATTCTGTAGAAGTTAAACATTGGAGATACTCAAACATGTTCCATATAACTTCAAGATTTCAATTCTCTCTTTTATTGTCTTGTTACAGATGGTGTGATGATCGCACCAAGCACAGCTACTTGGCCTAAAAGAACTTATTAAAGGGAAACTGCAGCAAAATCTAACAACATCAGTTACCAGAAGTTCTAACATGACAAAGCAACAATGACATAGGCATCGCTTCAAGCAAAGATAACTATTATTATTCATTTTGTATATATCTTCGGATATATCGCTGCATATGAAACTTTCACATTCTGATGACTTCAACCTTTCCACTCATAATGGCTCTCCCAGACAGCAGTCGCAGAGACTACATCAATCTCCCCGCCCCATTCTACATCCAAGCACGAGATTCCTCGTCATGATTCGAGGTTTTGTGCCCTTTCTTACCTTCATTGCGACAGATCTCTTTACAGGACACTCCCAATTTGTCAGTTTTTGTCACCAGATTGCTTATTGGCGGCCACACACGTCTCGGATCACAGAAATCCTGGAACAAGTTACGTTGTTAATTAACATATGAAATACACGACCGATGAGGTACAGATCAGTCATTTTATCTCACCTTAAGAGACTATATTTCTTGCGGTATCAAGTTTACAAGTTGAACAATGACACTGCCCATGTTTCTAAAGTGAGTGAGCGAGTGTGCCTTTCTATACCAGATACTGCACTGCTAAGATGGCTTTCCCAAAAGCCAGAGACAGTGAATTACATCTAGCTTAAAACACTGAAGCACCTTTCCTAATATTAGATTGTTAATAAAACTGGATGGACGGATGTATGGATGGAATGGCTGGCTGGATGCATGGGATAGATGGGATGGATGAGATTGATGGATGGAATGGATGGATGGGATGGATGGATGGGATGGATAGATGAGTGGATGGATGGATGGAATAGAAAGACGGACAGGATGGATGTGATAGTTGCATGGGATGGATGTATGGGATGGTTGGATGTATTGGATGGGATGGATGGATGGATGTGATAGCAAGCGCGGATTTAGGGGAGGGGCCGAAGGGACGGCGGCACCTCTCTTTTTGTCAAGACTTTTACCAAAAACTTATAAGAAAATCACTGAATTTGCTTTCCGGCCTCCTCTTTCCAGAATTAGGGTCCCGGCCCTCCCTTTTTATAATTTCTGGATCTGCCACTGGGTAGATGGATGGGATGGATGCGATTGATAGATGGGATGGATAGATTGATGGATGGAACATTCCATGTATTCCCCTTGACTACTGAAACTCGAAGTGTACAGTGCTGGGGAGCATATCCCTCAGTGTTTGCTGATATCAAAGAAGGGCGTGGTTACCAGTCAAACCAAGCAAACGAAACACCATCAGAACACTAAGCTGGAATAAATGTAAAAACAGTCAGTTGGCTCGGACTTTGAAAAGTTTGGTAAAAATCTCCATCGTTTCATCAGTTTCAGTACTTCTACCTTATTCGGGGAGAAAATGAAACTTGTTGACTATCATAAACCGGGAAAAACCAGGTTTACCATCAGTAGAACCAGAACTCCCATCATGCTATTAAAACCCGGGTTTGGCGCTCTTACAGTTAAAATAGTTTCTTATTCATTTTATTGCCCTCGCGATCCGGTGAGTATCTAGCACCAGTCATGTGCACTTCGGAGAGTACTTGCTAACTATTAAAAACATTACAAACAAATAACGATTTCTGACCCACCTGGTTCTGTACAGTGGCACTAAGCCGTTCCAACATTCCCTCGTGGGTGTACTCGAGTGGTAAGTGAGGCTTCAACGGCTATAGTATTAAAGATAAAAAACAATTTATCTTGAGTTTGGCTTCTTTTTTCATTCACATTTTCTTCCGTTTGTACATTTTTCTTTTGCACCGAAAGGTTCAACAAACAGAACAAATTTCATTGAAATCAACAACGCTACAAACTACGATCCTAATCTGTCTTTCTGTTTTCTAAAGCAGACGGTGGAAAGGCGGCCAGCTGTGGGCCTCAATCCCACTTGAAGTCATTGTATTCTGTAGTTAACTCTAGCGCTTTGTAACGCCCTCGCTCATGTTCCTGTTCTACAGTAGCTGCGTTAAGCACATATTCTCGCTATTGACGCGTGTTTTTAAAATAGTCAAGTAATGACAAGTACGTCGGTAAGAACTACAATTAAAAGTATTTGATTTTGCTATGTCCTTGAGGATTATCAGTTGTCCTGTATCAAATATAACGCAACAAGTATCAGATTCAAAACTGGAAAGTTCAAACGTTCGATTACGAAGCAACTAATGTTTATGACAAGCACAAAACTGCAGACTGAGACCATTGTTCAATATGCATGCAGAAGCGCAAAAGGGAGCAGAAGCAATATTTTCATTTGACCGTAAACTGGCGCATTCAGTGTGACAGTTGACGGGAGTAAGTGGTCTTTCAGTGTTTGTTTTATTGAAAAGCTGAGATGATTATGGTCCTCTTGACCTTTGACACTAAAGGGGTCAACTGTACAGGTCAGATTTTTCTCACAAACAAAATGTATGACTATCGAAACACCCTTTTGTGGTGTTTGTGAATAAAGTTATAATTATTATTATTTCTATTACTATTATTATTATGATGATGATGATGATGATGATGATGATGATGATGATGATGATGATCATCATCATCATCAATAGAACGACGTCCTAACTTTCTAATACCACAGGGATACTAACCTTCTGGGCAACAATTTTTTTCATGACCCGTTTGATTTCCTCTTCATTGTTAATGTCCACAGTATACACGTACGGTTTGCCGATGAACTCCTCCGCGTATGGATGTTGCGACGAAAGCTAAATAGCAAAAACTTTTAGTATTAACAGACTTGGTTTGCATCTATCTTATCAAGAAAGACGGCTCAGCTCTCTTCCTGCAGCCAGGAAAGCTCTTCACCAAAAACATTTTTCATTTATCATTGATAGCAACTAAACGTCCTTGGAAAACCTCTGTCAAATCTGAAACTAATCTTTAAAGCTTTTCCCTTCTGCTGTCTGTCGACAGCCACTTTATGTCTGTCTATCTCATCGCTTATCTAGCATCACTCGTTCTGCCGAGTGCCCTTATGAAAGACAACTCCGTTCCTTTCACTAATACCCGTGTTTATTTGTTTTTTTACTTTGGACTTTCGGTATAAATGCCCCGCCACGTCCACAACAGCATGAAAGTTATCAACAATACTACCCTGTGCCAGGGCAGAGCTCAAATACGAGTCCCTTATCCTAACCTTACACCCTAGTTGTAACCGTAACCTTGCCCTTAAAAATCTGTAGTTGTAATTTAAGTGTTAGTTAAGGATGTGTAGTTACTAATATTACTAATCCACTATGGTAAACTTTATGGAATACGAAGATACTTACCAAGCGAAGAGTTGGCTTATCTTTGAAAAACTTTTCATTCAGACGATTTTTTGCTGGCGTGAACTGTGGATTAGAAATAGGTTAATCAGCATACTTTACATCAATCATCAAACAATGGAATCATTTCGTTTACCGTACGTTACCTTTGGGTTTATAAAGTAGCAGCCGTTTGCAATGGCTTCCAGGGCAGCTGGTCCCTCGTAAGGAAAACCAAGTCCAACGAACACCTTCAAAAACAAAGCAAAAACTCATTACAACTGACTTTCAAAACTGAACAATCAGTTGACCCATTTCACTAGTACTTCATAGTTGGTTTAACATTTTGATTATTTTCTTCCCTGATAAACTGACTGATTTCACGAGAAAGAAACACAACATTTAATTAATCGATGTAGAATAACAATATCGAAATCTGCATTGCCGTTTCATCGGGGAGTTGAAGTGAAGAAGAAAAACAAACTAAGAAACAAACCATAAACCGCCCAACAAGGTTGAACAACGAAACTTAACCACCGTTAGGTCGAAAGGCCTCAGTTGTAATGAAATTAATAGCTGTATGGCGTTATTCCTCTTGTTCACTTTAGTGACTCCGCATACAACCATTCAAGAAGTTTTACTCAACAAGTCAAAACGTACTGCAGACAACACACACTAGTGCAAAATCCTTTGTAGACCCAGCAACAAACTCAACATGGTTCACACGCGTTCCCAGCTCTTTCAGAAAACTGAAACTCGAAAATTTCCGGGGAACGACCCTCGGACGTGCCTTGACTGACATATAAATAGAACGAAACACTTAGACTCTTCGAGACAAGCAAATATCAATGGTCCTTCAGTTTCAACGGCCCTTGACTACCAGTTCTTACTTCACTACTGCAAAATAATCTTTAGTCGGAAATGGGTGAAAATATTACTGGTTTCCAAGGACAACCTCAATTACCTCCAATACATTTGAGCAACAGTCTTGCGCTGTTCAGGAAAGTAAGTACTTACACTAATTACAGAACATACCGGCTTGTGTGGTACAAAGACTACTGAACTCATCTGCCAAACTTACCAGTGACTCTTTAAGAAGAGTCTGCAAGTCCTCAGATTTCAACACACCGTGGTTTTTCACGAACGACGGGATGTACTCACTCAGCTTATGCTCAGGCTATGAAGCAACATGCAATCAGATCAGTTACAAGCTTTGCTAAATACTTTAAAATACCGAATCAAGAAATATACATATTTCTTTAGCAACTTCAACACTATAACCAATAGTCCAGTGTAGTTTTGTTTTAGTGAGTGTTTTATTAGAAAATGCACCTCTCGTGGAGTTAATACGAAACTACATCCGGGACCCTGCTGGGGTACTTTGCACATATTTTCAATGGTTGAGGATGTCAATTTCCGAAGATTTCCCTAAAAAATTAAAAAACTAATGAGAGCTTTCTTCAGGTAATTTCCGAAGATTTCCGTCAATTTTCGAAGCCTTACATTCCAAAATATTTTTTAAATTAATAAAAGTTTTCTGCCAGAAAAGTTTTAAACAATTTTCAGGATTTCTGTCAAATTTCCGGAAATTTTCCCGAGATTTTCAAAAACGCAAGCAAGAACAATCATTTTATACTGTACTTGTGCATAAAACTTGACACATAACAGCAACAATAGATAATTATCAAAATATCGTAAGCTCTCGCTTATATACCCTGAGTTTATAAGGGGTTATACCAAAGTGAATGATTGGTCTTTTAACTGGGATGCAGGGGAAGGGGGCCGTGGAGGGGAGGGGGGATTATGACCGAAGAGTTTTTAGTAAACATACTCACAAGACCTCCAACCGTCGCGTGGACCTTTGTGTACTGGTGAATGAGTCTCAAGTACGACTTGGGTTTAAAATCCTAGTGAAGAATAAGTTGAAAAACACCAATTTTTATGTAACTATAAAAGTACTACTTTCATGTTACTATATTAAGCGGCTTCCACTTGAGAATTTAGCGATTTGGCCAAAACAGTTTTTGACGGCATATCTAAGTATGTGTTACTCAGTTGATACTTATAATCTTTCATGGCTTAGTTTTTAATAATAATAAGAAGAAGAAGAAGAAGAAGAATAACAACAACAAAAGTAATAGTAATAACATTTGTTTAAACACGATAGCAAATCTAGTACAGACTGATGTGGTCGTGTCATCACGTTACACACGAATTGCTTTAAATAATCCTAAGAAATTTTTTTATCAATATCATTGATCCCAGCCCTGCCCATAGTATAAATTAGGGTCTTGATTTAAAATCAAAAAGTTGAGTTATTTCTTGGGGGGTTGGTTTAGAATCGATCTTCATTTTACGAGATATTTTGTTACTTTCTTTACAAAAATCGCTAAACTAAATAGCCACTAGATCTTCTTTAGAAAAATATGTTAACTTAAAATCTAATTCTCACAGAAATTGTAACCTTGAGATAGGTTCTTGGAAGACTAACAAGACTCACAGTTTGTACTTGTGCGACCAGTTTTCAATATCTAGGCGTACAACCTCAATTTTGATGGTAAAATCCAAAGTTTTAGTCAAAGTGCTAAAACTGTTTTCAAAGGCCATTACGACTATTATGTACACGCAAATCTATAATAGAAAGTTTATGCACTCTTACGTAGTTTGAACACATCTTACACGTATTTTCTCTTTCACGAGGTAGTTTTTGTGGATCTTTTGTCAGAAACTATTAACAGTAAATTAGCGAGTTATAACTTCCAAGCGCATTTCATCCACTGTATACAGGCGGACTTATGCACCAAAGTCAAGTGTTTTCGCCGCAGATGAAAAATGCAACTGGACCAGTCAGTCTGACTGCCCGGGCCAAGTTTGCTAGCACACTAAACACGTGCTCATGTGCCTCAACCACTCAAAACTAAAAAAGATCTAAATAAAAATCAATACAGCGCACTCTACCAGTTAAGAGCATCCGATAAAGGAACGGCTTTGCTATAATAGCACCTATTGGTTCTTTTTAGAACCGCAGACAGCACCAAAACCAAAAATACATGCACCTTCTTACATAGAAAACCTATGGTTACTTGAGACACTAGGCATTTCTAAATACTCCACTATATTTATCTTGTTTATCTTTTCTTTATATGTATGTAAAAACTGATTAACCTATTTATAGTTATCTATATGTAACTTAATAACAACCGAGAAATGTGACTAAAGTATTGTACAATACCTTCCACATATAATAGTGCTTTCCATACACCAAGGCCAGTTTCTTCTTCTTAGGCGCTGTAACGTTCTTGGGAATCCTGCTACCCACAACAAAGCCAAGGAACGTGTTGTCTGGACTGTGAGCTGAAAACAGTTGTAAACGAAACAAAGAATTCATTTTCAACAGTATTTAAAGGGACATGAAATATATAATGCAATAGATTGAATTGAAACTGTGCCATTGGTTGATAAACGCCTGTCCTTTTTTTCTAATTTTTTAAACTAGATTTTAGCTGAACAGATGTCCCTGTATATGATTTTTCCAGGATTTTCGAGCCTAGAACTTGACATGCTAAAATTCCATGACTTCCCAGGTTTTCCACGACCCGTTCTAACCCATGTGCTGGTCACAATCTCAATTCTTGCATGTTGGTATCAATCAAAAGATGAAAGCCACCTACGGAACATAGTCATGTACTGTCTCAGGTTGAGGTTGTGTCGGCCCCAGATCCCCATGCTACCCCCGCCAATCTTGTCTTTGTACCCAGCGTAGTTGAACTGAGCTTCTGTGCCGAAGGAATCCACAATTCTCAGTTTGCATCTAGAATGGATAACAATATCTTGCCAGCTTCTCACCAGTACAACTACTGTCTGATGGTATCATAAGAGATATAAGTACAGTAATTATCTGATGGTATCTTAGTCCGAATCTTAAGTAACTGAATACTAATTACTCCTGATAGTAAACAATGCCAATTTTTCTTAGTGCTAAACGTTTCACCATAATCACAGGAGTATGGCTTCGTAACGGAAGGCCATAACAGCCTTATGACAACTTCTCACGTCGTTTGTTGTTCTTTGTGTTTTATACTCGATAGATACCCAGACTTCCGCCTGTTCACGAGAACAAGGCTCCGTGAGATAATGAGTAGAAGCACCGCACTCAGTAGAAATGTACCGAGTATAAAGTGTGAAACACCGTTTAAAATAAGACATGGACCGCACACTATAAGGAACCATCTCATATAAAGTACAAAGTTACCACAAGGCAGTTATCGTGTTCCATAGCTATATGACTGACGGCAGCACAAAACAAATCTAAAGGTTTTTAAAAGTATACAATAAAAGTCTGTAATCCCAAGATCGAAAAGAAAAGATATGACAAGGTGAGATAAGATAGGTGAGACAAAGACCGTATATTTTGAGAGGGTAGGAACAGTGGAACAGTGCAAACTGCTGATAAACTTATGGCTCTTATATATCCAAATAGAACTAGTTTAGAATACTAGATAAACCCAGAATATATTCTCCAAAATTTTGTTCTATTCGCAACAGATTATTCTATTTGCGTTAAGCTTCAACATTTCTGCAAAAAGAGAAACAGTTTGGGACTCACTTGTACTGCGGCATCAGATTGCCTACTTTTGACATTATTTGTTTGACGCCATAATAGTCCGTGTATATCAAGTCAAATGTGTTGTTCAGAAAAACGGGACAATTTTTCTTTGGAGAATCACGCAAGGCTCCAAGGACACTGCAAATAAAAAAGAAATCATTAGAATAAATTAAAATTATATATTTGGGTGGAACACTAAGATTTGCCTTCTTTCCTGTAATACGTTTTACTCATTTAATTCACTGGAGTTCTGTAATTTTTAGCGTATCTCAGAAATTATGAAGGAACTGTTTTGCTTAGTTCTCAACCAATAACCAACATAAATGTCCTGACTTACCACAAATACCCCTATTTTTTGGCTGCACTTTTCTTAGGAGTTCTTCTTATACATTGGTACAATCATTTACAGATTTTTGATATTCATAACTTTCAAAGGTAAAACAATTAACATACAGTTTGTGCTAAATTAGTCAGGCTACAGCCAACAAACCAAGACAAAATCTAGCGTCGAAAACTACCGAGTGCCTTCGAGGGCATCAATAGCTTCAGGATTCTGGGCAATGGGGTGACTGTCTTTGATAGCAATGAAATTGAGTTGCCTCTAGTCTCAACAAAAACGCATAGTTCCACTCCTTTTTGCACTAGTATGACCACCAAGGTCTAGGGTCAAACCGGAGGAGTAATTATTTTGGTACCTGAACAATTCTGAGATATGTTTTTCCTTTTCTAAGTTGTTTTTGACGTTGTGGAATAGCAACGAAGACAGATGGAATGGTAGTCCCCTGTATTAATAATGTGTAGCACCGCAGAAGTGTTTTTGGTGAATGTGGACAGAAATACAGGGATTCCAGAGAATTTTGGAGCTTTATAGGGAATAATGAGAAAATGAAAAAAAAGAAATGCGGGGACGCTTGAAGCCCTGAGTTTATTATAGAAAATGAAGGCAACTTATATATAGGTATGGTTCAGCGTTTTCTTTGTGTGTACCTTGCCATATCCAATATGTCAGCCGTGATTGTAACATCGTGTCCAAGTAGGTACAATGATGTAGTGAGGTCGCTCCATTGAACAAGTTCCCCCAGCGGCCCTCCCTTGTAAGCAAGCCCACCAAAATGTAAATCGTCCTCTTTTGATAGAAGCCCAATGTGAACGAGAACCTGAAGCAAAGAGAAAAACACTGTCCAACATGCTCAATTTCCATCAACTCGAGTAATAATGATGATACAAAACATCAAAAACAACAGTCATGATAATTTGAATAAATATCCCTTATAACGTTCACATTCATGGGTCATGTTTACAATGTTTTGTAAACTGTGACTTATTGTTATGGTGTAAAAAATGGTCATGGTGTCCAATATTTACATGCTTTGGAGTTTAAGACATCCACACAGTGTACGTCGGTTAATGTTTTTATGTTGCTATGACAACCGCTGTTCCATATCAGTGTCTCATTTTTGAGAAGCGCGAGTGCGATTGGGTGCTTCGTGCTCCTTAAATATTTCTCAGGAGTATGTTTTTTCGCACGTCTTTGCAATTTTAATTGTTGGCTGATCAAACATTTTTCAAACAAAACACTTTCCCAGTAAAGCTGCAAAGCATCGCTTTTATTTTCAAATGGTCTTTATAAACCTCGTTGAGGAAAATCTTCAAGTATTCACTTAAATCTGAGGTCAGCGTAACTAATTATTGTTTTCTAGATCTTTGTCTGTCAAGTCTAGCCAGGGTAAAAGATAAACTTTATTTAAGAGTTTCTGTTTGAAAACAGAGACGTCAACATTAACACAAATATAGCACACAGTTGCCATTTTCGCACAATAGTTACCTCTAAATGTACATGCATCTATTGGTGTGAAACTTTTAATATTGAATTTAATTTCTCAGCTTACTGTTATACGCCCTTAGCTTTGACACAAAAACATTATTTTTTAAAGTTAATGATTGCCAAAGATGGTAATAATTCTATACGTGTATATCTCACTAAGAAGCAGAGTTTTACCTTTTTTCGCACAGTGTTTGTTAAATTTATCTTCTTCAAAGCATCCTGCCATTTTGCCCACATTCCAAAAACTCGACCTCTTATCCATTTGAACTTCATGGGGTTCTTGTCTGACAGCAGGTTGAGCAAATGGTTCACATTGTGTCTACCCTGCATCTGGTAACAAACGGATTGTAATCAACCAGAAGGGCAGTACACAAATAAATGTTACACTGGGTCTATCCCGCACCTGGTAACAAACGGATTGTAATCAACCAGGAGGGCAGTACACAAATAAATGTTACACTGTGTCTGCCTCGCACCTGGCGAACAAACGGATTACTATCAACCAGGAGAGTAGCATTGTGCCTACCTTAGTGCACCTGGTGAAAAAAGGATTATAATCAACAAGGAGAGACGTACACGAACGGAATATGTGGTCCTTTTGAAAATTTGACACAGTTTGCCAACTGAATCTTGAAAGGAAAACGACAATGTGTCACGTTTATCGTGTACAGTACATGTATGCACGCTTTGATACTCAAGTCAAGTAAACAACACGTTCTATGGAGTTTGCTTGAACAAAAGGGAAGTGTTTCAAAGTTGAGTATTTTTAGGAGTAAACAGGCTCTTAATACATTTCAAATACCAACATTCGAGTTGACAAAGTATTAATTGAAATATTTTAGTATGTTTTAAGGCCATTAATAATAATATTATTAATAATAGTAATAATAATAATAACAATAATGGTAAAGTTGACTCTCAAACGTCTATGTACACGAAGTTCTAAAACCTAACAATACGATATAAATAAAATTCCAACTACCAAAAAAGGGGAGTTCACAAAAGGCATTATTTTGCAGCAGTGCACTTTCTAGGTGCAGAATCTTAAGGTTGTTTCTTGATAACTGAACATACTGGTTTCAGTGGAGCATTGGTGACTGAAGGCTGTGTCATATTCTCGCTTGTTCTTTCTAAAGGTGGACACCAGTGTTCAACCTTAAAAAGAGATTACAATGACCAGTGAGAAATACTGTTTTCATTGCTATATGTTATTTCATTGCTCTCGACAACCTACAACAAATCAACAAGCTATGCGCCTGTGTCTGAAGAAAACATTTATAACTAACATCAATTCACAGATGTACGTTTTAGTATGGTTGGGTCAGCACAGCTTCGGCTGCCAGAACACGCTTGTACTTGTGGCTGACATGTCAGAAAACATAAATCAAGCTCGCGAACTTACAAAAAACAAAAACAGCTTGCACAAAAAAAACATCTCCAAACACACACTTACATAACTTTTTGGTCAAAAAAAGTTGCACATTGACTACTTTAGCTGTGAAAAGAGCATTTCAATGAGTCATTTACAAGTAGTGAGCGACTCTTGCTACAAACCCTCCATGTGCAGTTATTATTCAGACCTTTCTGTGTGGCCCTGTTTGAAATAAGACTTGATGCTTGATGGCGACAGCCAGAAACACATTTTTGAACAACTTGAAAGGCTTGTGTAGCAATGAAATGATGGCAAGTCCAAATCAGCAGGCAAGAGAGTTGAAACTGTTGCAAGCTAAACAGATGGGTGTGTTGGCCAGGTACATTACAATGATAATCAATCATCCAGTATCGATAATATCACTGCTGAGATAAAACTTTGGCTGCCTCAGAAGTTGCTTGCGGAAACTATTCCAGGCTATCAAGAAATCCCAAGACATGTAATTTAGGGATTGATCTAGAAATTTTGGAAATGCCTGGAACAGGGGGTTGGAACCCACAATTTTGTAAAGTGGGGACCAGAAAAAAGTATCTGCATTCCAAAAAAACGTCTTCAGTGTTTTTCTAATAAAAATTTTCCAAAATTGCCAACCAAAGGGGAGGGCAGTGTTGAAATATGATATTGTAAGTTAATATATCACACCTACCACACTGAGATAATTGATGAATGAACAGACAGTTCCATTGACTCCATGTTCATCGGCATAACAAGGATCACTCTTCCAAAACTGTCTCATCCACTGTCAATACAATAATTATAAAACATCACAACTAATTCCTAATTTCATCATGAGTGAATATATACGAAGTTAAATAAAAATATTGGGGGCTCAACGCTATGGCAAATGTTTTCTTCATAAATACTGAGTTATGCCTACCGCCAAACTACAGACTATGCCACTGAAGTCGCATGTCACACGTCCCCGTCATCGTAGCCCCCGGGAATGCTTCGGCAGACGAGTTACAGCGGCGAGAGGCGAGTGTCCGGCGCCTCTATGTAACCGGAATCTGTGTGCTGAGAGAAGGAAAACCCCTCCACTGGCCCTCCAGGTCTTAGGGGGTTGAGCGATGGGTTAATCACCAGTTCCCTTTAAAACCTTTTGGATTTTTGAAACACGTACAAGAATTCGAAACCAGGCAAGAAGCTTTGATCAAGAGGGAGCTCTTCCAAGGAATCTCATGACACGGCCTAATCAAAGCCAGAGGGAAATTATGCAGCCGATCCCCCTTCTAACGCCCAAGTTAACCAGCAAAATCGGTGCTTGGAACGTAAGAACAATGTATGATACCGGAAGAACAGCTCAGAGTGCAGCGGAAATGCGCAACTGCAACCTTACAACTCTAAGACTAAGCGAAACGAGATGGCCTCAAACAGGTGAAATGAAACTTTCCAGCGGCCCGGAGAATTGTTACTGTACTCCGGTCATGACAGTGAAAATGC
>JAOBYF010793088.1:0-13827 GCA_025403605.1 Parazoanthus darwini
ACCTTAACCCGCGATTGGGTTTACCTCCTTAAAGATTGATTTGGGCTGTCACTTCTGGTCTACATGTACGTAATTGCGTTTCCTTGGGGTGTTCTTCAATAATAATTTGGAAAGACCGGATGTGTTTTGCTTTAAGTGCCGCCTAACCCTGGGTTAAACTTAACCCTCTTTCGAACAGCTGGGCTCTGGTGTTACAGGTTTTGTATCATCCTTTCTACTGAATCCTATTTTATCTTTGTACCTTTTTGTGACGATTAAACGGTCCTTGATTGCCGACCTCTCAAACCAGATGTGGTCCTGAGTACGAGCCAAAGCCCTTTCCACCATTCCAAACAAACCCGGCTGAATCTGTCCAACCTGTGTGTTAGAAGGAATAGCACAAAACTAGTGAACACATGACTTCGTTCTAACCAAATTCAGGGTCAGGACTAGCAATTGCGCATGCATGAACTAGGGCAAGAGACAAGGCCAGAAAATTCAAAGATGGCGCTTCGAAATCAACCTATGGTATATATCTTAAGGTTTTTGCCACAAATATAGTGGCTTCACCTTTCAACAACAACAACAACAACAATTTATTGTACCCTTATTCTTACTCATACATTTACATTTTTTAATAGAAAAATTTAAATATCTTGGGGTACCAACTTCCAAAAATAACTTGACAGCTAAAAATGCTTGGAAGTGAATTGTGTATGCACACAATATTAACGTCTAGCTGCTATCTCTCATCCAATTATCACATTGTTATCATCGCTCGACTCTCATCCAACTCTAGCCACTGGCGCACAAATTGCATCCAGCTCTCATCGCTGAACTTTTATCACTGAACTCTTATGTAACTCCCATCCAACTCTCACCACTCAACTCTCATCCAACTCTCATCCAATTTTTACCACTCAACTTCCATTCAACTCTTACCACTCAACTCTTATCCAGCTCTCATCCAATTTTTACCACTCAGCTCCCATCCAACACTTACCACTCAATTCTCATCCAACACTCATCCCTCAACTCCCATCCATTTCTCATCACTCAACTCCCGTTCAACTCCCATTACACAACCTTCATCCAACTTTCATCACGCAACTCTCATCCAACCTTTATCACTCACACATATCCAAATCTCATCACTCAATTTTTATGCAAGCTTTATGGATCGATCGACTCGCATCCATCTGCCATTATTTAACTTTCATCCAACTTTAGCCTCTCAAACCTAATCCGATTCTAATCATTCAACTCCATCTAACTTTCACCACTCCACTCTTATCAAACTCTCATCACCCCACTCTTATCAAACTCTCATCACCCCACTCTTATCCAACTATTACCACTCATTACGTAACTCTCATACAAGTCTCATCATTCAACTTTCATTCAACTCTCACCATTCAACTTCATCCAACTCTCACTACTCATTACGTAACTCTCGTACAAGTCTCATCACTCAACTGTTATCCAAGTCTTGTCAGTCGACTCTCACCCAACTCTCACCACTCAACTCCCATCCAACTCTCACTACTCATTACGTAACTCTCACGCAAGTCTCATCACTCAACTGTTATCTAAGTCTTGTCAGTCGACTCTCATCCAACTCTCGTCGCTCGGTTAACTATCATACCTTTCTCTTATCCAAATATTATGTCTCGCGTTTACTCGACTCTCATCAAACTCTCATCCAATTCTCTTCCAATTCTTATCATCCGACTCTCATTCAACTCTCATCACTCCACAATAATCCAACCCTCATCACTCGACTCTCAACCAACTCTCATCACTCAACAATAACCCAACCCTCATCACTCGACTCTCACCAACTCTCATCTCTCAACAATGAACCAAGTCTCATCACTTGACTCTCAACCAACTCTCATCACTCAACAATGAACCAAGTCTCATCACTCAACTCTCAACCAACTCTCATCACTCAACAATGAACCAAGTCTCATCACTCAGCTCTCAACCTTTTCTCATCACTCGTTTGACCCGAGCTTTCGCACGTTAAAAAATCAACTTTTGAGAAACTTCAATGGCGTTGTTTCCTTTTCCTTTGTTAATTATGTCTTACCAATATACGTAGTATTCGCCTTTCTATTTAAATGTCGCTTTTTAACATTTGTTTTGTGTCTTGATTAGTCGTGTATTTGGTGCTGATTTAAGTAATACTGTGTTTTATTCCATCCCGCCTATTTGTTTTATTTACTCAGCTGTTTAAAGAATTGTTTCTTTATATATATTTCTGTGCCTGTAAAAGTTGGTTGTGTGTTCTACTTTACTTCAGTGTAAAATATTAATCTGGCTAGCCAAGTCTAGGATGCTGACATGTTATGATATAGTTTAACCGTTTTTCTAAAAGAAATTTTCTAAATATATTGACACTTCCTGGGAAGTGGTAAATCTAATTTATCTAGACTAAACATGTAGGCTACGCAGATTCATTTCCAAGTGCTCTTTAAAGCACCACTTACAAATTCTAGTTCTTTGCACTAGCATAAAATACATATTGCAAATAATTTGTTTCTTTTTACTCACACCCGCCATTTAGACCAGCATGTTATTGTGTTGTTATTGTTAGGGTCAGCGTAATTTAAAAGAAAGTATTTTGCTCATTCAGCACATTTTGGATACTATTCGTACAAATGAAAACATAATTATAAATAGCCTCGGCTTCATCAATTATAGAGGATTGAGGGGAATGTATTCCGAGTAGCGGTTCAGGAGCAGTTAGACCTTCATTTTGGCGTACATCAGCATGACCATGAAATTCAAATACTCCACGACCGTCAGACAGCTGGCTCCCAGAAACAAACCGAGCTGGCCACCAACGTCGCCTAAGAACAGAGATGGACACATGTTACTAGTGGTGTGTTTTGTTAACTGTATTCCGGGTTAGCAAGAAGTGGAAAAAAACGTGTGAATGAATCCTTCAGTCGATCAGTAAGCTTCCTCCGAATTGTAGAAAAGGAACTATAAGATTTAAGTACTTCGTTCTAATTTCTAATTAGTATAAATGTTTTACATTGTTTACTTCTTCAAAAGGATAATTTAGAAATTGTCCCGAAAGTGCACCAATTCTGGAATGCGGTCAACCCAACGCACCCTATTTGTAGCTGCTATCCTTAACGAACTACTTGTTTTAAAAAGCGTCATGGCTTTCTAAAATGTAAAGAGAGTATTTAACTTGGAAATACTTTCAAATGAACCAGCTAGCTCACAGGGGTTCTACGAAATAACGTATAATAAACCAATTCAACTCAAAGGGGGTTTAAAAATCTTCAAATAATGCGAGGCAGCCGCCAAATTGGTTATGTACAAACAAGGGTCCTGAAATGGCTCCAGTTCGGGGTCATCAGGTCAATTCGTGTGCAAGAGTCACATCATCAATGGTAACGTTCCGATATAATGTATTATTTCTCGTTGCCAGAATGGGATTGAAGTGAAAACAAAAGACAGACCAGTAACTAAACTAACAACATTGCATAAAATCGCAAAAAGGTATGAAAGAAAAATAAAGTCCTATAGCTGAAAGATCGTACCGAGCAAGTTGTACACATCATAGCTCGGCACTTGTTTCACGGCGTCATAAGTGAAGTCCTCATAGAACAGTTTGATCTGCAACAGGTTTTCCCTATCATATAAGAACAAAATACCACATCAATATAATCATATCAAAAATGTTTAAACAAAGTATTACTACTGCTACTACTACTACTACTACTACTACTACTACTACTACTACTACTGCTACTACTACTACTACTATACTACTACTACTACTACTACTACTACTATACTACTACTACTACTACTACTACTATTATTATTATAATTATTATTATAATTATTATTATTATTAACAATAATAATAATAGATTAGGGGAGCCATCACGTATAAGCCTTGTGATTTGTTATGAACTAGATGATCCCCCTAATCTAATTATATTGTGATATAACAAAAACAGATTGAAGTCAGCAACTAAGATTCGCCCATTGCTTGAACGCACAGTTATAACTCGATAACGTTACCTCTAGTTCTTGTGGGCAGCAGACATAATGTTGAACAGGAGCAGTGCTCGGTCAGAGACACCCGCACCAGGTCAGTGATGGGAGATATGAGATTATCATATAGATACGAGTGGCGAGACACGAGTCCTCTCGTAAAATCAGGTCCGTAGGAGGAGCCGGAGGGGGGGGGGGGGGTCGAGGGGTTTGAACGAACCCCCCTCAGGCCCAAAACATGGATAAAATTACACAGTTTATGCCATAATTACTCAACCAAAATGATATAAGAATGGAATCGGAATGCAGGAAAAGGCCTTAGAGAGCACCGAGGTTTTCAAAATTATCCGGGGAAACATAACCCCGCCCCTCCCCCTAGCGTCTCGCGCCTTCTGCGTTAGCTATTTCGCTCGTCTCCCAACCCCCTTCAATGAAACCCAGCTACGGGCCTGAAAATTCACTGCAAACTACAACCTGAACCTCAGTGAAGTTTTTTCCTATCCCTCATAAATGGGGATATCAACTTCTCCTGATTTTTCTAAAACTTTATAAAATTATTGAGATTTTTTTGAAAGCGTTTTGTAGAAATCGCGAAGATTTCAGCAGATTTTCAGGCAATTCTGTTATGTTCTGTCAAACACCTTTCTGCAATTTCCGACGATTTCTTAAATTTTCGAAAATTTCCGAATGTTTTCAGGAAATTTTGGAAGATTTTTCCGAAAACGTGCATGTTTTTTGTCTATGAAACAGAAATAAAAGTGCACGGTGGCTTGAAAATATGAATTTTTCTCGTGCAAATCACGTTCTTTAGAGGTTAAGGATTCCCACGGTCCTTGAAAATCCTCGATCGGTAGTTTTTGAAGAAAAAATCCCGGTTTGAAAAGTTCTTGAAAATGACTTGAGGTTCATGAAAATCCTTGAATTGAACGCCAGCTGCAGCACCAGAAAGTTAACTCAAAATGTTTTAAAAAAAATTGATATTAAACTTTAAGTTTTATTTGCCGTAGAAGATTATTTAATCTGCTAGAAAATGTCCTTTAAAGTCCTTGAAAAGTCCTTGAAATTCGTGTTTAGTTAATAATGGGAATCCTCCTAGTATCAGTTCTAGAAACCTGAGCTTTACTTAAATAAGTCATACAGGATCCTGTTTGAAGCAACCGAGGTTTTTGCGTGCGAATATTACTAAATAAATATATAAATAAGTTGAAATCCAACTGCATGTGCTTCTATTTGGACTAGACAAGGACGACAGTGAAGACGAGAGTGAGCTAGAGGCCTCCAAGTATGTTCCCAGGAAGCAGCAATCTGTAATCGGCATGCGACCATCAGACGTGGAGATAAAGATGGAGGAGATCACAGATGTAAGACAACTGGAGACTCTTAGTCGCATTCACGTTATGTTGGCTCAGATTGCCGGCCGTTCGTCACCACACTTCAAGGACTATGTGCTTCTTGCCTTTGCGTTCGTACAGAGGATATGGCAGGTAATGGAAACTTATTTTCCTGTTGTACATTTTTATCCTCTTTTTGTCAATTTAGTCCTGCAATGTCTTTTTGCTCAGCCAACGAACTTAATCTAAAAGTGCACTTGAAATTTGCACGCTCTAGCACTGCTTATTCCTTATCCATAGTAGTTTACCTCAGTTTTTCTTACTTGAGAAACTGTACACCTCTTTTATGTTTTTTGTCGCCAGGCCAAAGCTCGTCATAAAACCAGTGCTGCAGACAATTTTGTTTCGTTATGTTGACGTCTTGTCTTTGTATTCATGTGCAGTACTCTTTTTATTAAGTGCGCGTCGTTATTCGTATCGTTTTTGGTTAGAACTACCAATTTATATGACATTCTACACCTGATACAGGAAAAACGCTGCGGAGATAAGAACCATTATTTTTCCCACCTGAAAAGGTTCTTTGTAGATGGTGTTTACGTAAAAAGTTACTAAAATCCCTGCATAAATTCTTACACTTTCCAACCCATCAATATGACCAGTCTCTTGGTCATTTATATATTGAAACCTAACACAAAACACAACTGTCCCTTTTTATAACATTTAGTACCACGTATCATGTCAATGACAAATCCAAAGGGAAATTATAAGACAATTATTGGTTTTTAGAGGATTTCTTGAGTCTGCTAGGAAGGATTCTAAAACGTCTCTTGAGTTATGGGTAGTGATGAAGTTGGCCGTGACTACTTTGCTGTTCCCTAAAAAATATAGTAGCTGTTATACATAAAATGCAAACCGTTCGAAATTTCAGGTATCTATATATTCTGCTGAGAAACTTCACAAGGAGGGTGCTAAACCAGGTGAACGGGTGCCTTCAAAACGTGGAAAGGAAAAGGGTAAAGAAATAAAGGAGGTGAGATTTGTGCTTCACAGTCCCATCAGTCGAGATTTACTTGTCTCCGTCTGGCCTTCTCCTTCAATGTCCCCGTCCTTCTCATTGTGTTCATCGTTTGTAAGATATGCTTGACAAAAACACTAAATGAAAACGTACATTCAAAACAATTCACTTTTTAGCCCCATTTTTTGATCTCCAATTTTATTCAGGTACGAAATTCGTTTAACTGTTTTTTTGTTATGTATTTGTACTTACCTTACCTTTCAAGGTTCTAAGTTGCATAGTTGCATGTTTTATGGCCTTCCACACCCAGTTACTTTCAAACTATTTTCAGCAAAAGAATCTAAACTGTTACTTATAACATAGACCATAGTTAATAGAGCGAAATGGTTATGAAACTTAGCCAGTTTCTCTGTTATAGGTTTTGGTTCTCTATCTCTTTTGTTTGTTTGGCTTGACGGTGTACAAAACACAAGAGTATTGAAGTGCTCTTGAAGAACTAACCAGTAAAATTATTTGGGCTCACACACTGAACAAAGAAATGTGCACTGTCGCGGTATGTTCAACTTAAGACCAAGCAGCTTCAGGCCCGTAGGCAGGGGGGTGCGCGGGGTGCGTATGCACCCCCCACGGACCCAAAAAGGGTTTAATAAGACCATGAAGAAACCCGAATAGATTTATCGTAACAGTTGGTGCTACGGTAAATCGAAAAGTCTTAAAAAAAAGCGGCCATAAGTGTGTTTGTCCATAAATTTGACTTTTAAGAGTCCAGGTTTTTGAGATTTGCACCCCCCAACAAAAATCCTGGCTAAGGGCCTGAGCTTTGTACTACACACCTTTTGAAGTTTGTTGATATTCACAACCAGTTAGTTCTATCAACTATGCGTAGACATTCTTACTCAAAAAATCGCGCTTACATTTATATAAGGAACAATATGAACTAAGTGCTTGTCATGGTCTAAATCTTTTACTTTAGGATCCTCTTCGTCATCAATGTACGAAGGTTGTCATCCTTGTTGGTGCGACTAACACGTGGAGAACCACTGCTTGTGAAACAACTGTTAGTTTTGTCTAAATGGGTTGTGCCAAGTTAAAAAGTTTACATTCTACCTTATTAAAAAGTGCTTTTATACTTTTACTAAGAAGGAAGAGACATCTCGGTAGAACTTGAGTTTGAAGTTGTGTAACTGAAATTGTTCTTTCGAAAACTTTCCTAACTTCGTTTAAAACTGGTATGCAAAAATGCATAATTTCACAATTTGCCGCTGATATTTTGCAGTTGTTTTTACAAAACTTTATCTAAAATTTGCAAGAAGATTTCTCTTACAGAAATCGAGAAGCAAAAGAAAACGTTTGCATCGCTTTGCTGCGAAAATGGAGCTTTGAAAAATACGTTGACTGCAGCTTTTGAAAAGTTTGTGAAAAGTTCGTTAAATAACGATTTTAAGTTCCAGTTTGCTGGAGTGCTTTGAAGAAGACCATCACAATTGTTGCAATTCCTTGTAACATTTGTATGTTGTGTACACCTATAAAGTTTTGGTAAACTAATAGATTATTTTGCAACTTTTGCCCTTCAGAGAAGGAGGGGGGTCGTTTTAGGTTGCAAAATATTTTTTTTGATACTGTATTTTATGCGTTTTGTACCTGAGAGCTTAGGGAAAGGAATGCGACAGGCAAGGCTTTATGTTTTTGATTATTGTTTGTTTCTTTGTTGTTGTCGCTGTTTTTCTAATAATAATAATAATAATAATAATAATAATAATAATAATAATAATAATAACAACAATAATAATAATAATAATAATAATAAATAAAAATGATAATAATAATAATAAAAAATAATAATAATAATAATAATAATAATAGTATTAATAAGCTTTATTTCTACACAGCAAAAAACGGATGGCAGCTGTACAGAGTTACAAAGTTACAAAGTGATTTTTATAAACTGCCTAAATGTATACTGATGTCTAACTATCTAAGTACTATCTTGTCTAACTATTATGACTAACTGTTATGTCTAACTATATCTATCTACCTACATGTCTGACTATATCAATAAACTATCTAACTACTATCTTGTCTAGCTATTATGTCTAACTGTTATGTCTAGCTATATCTACCTTCGTACGTGTCTGACTATATAAATAAGAACTTTCTGCTTCTCTGACTATCTAACTTAAATGAAAGAGTGGCTAAAATATATAAAGTCGTCACTTTCCCCACAGTTTGGTAAAAAAGTTAAAACTTGAGTTGTTCCTTTGTTGGAGACTTTCTCTATGCCCTTCTTCTTCTCTTGTTATTATATTTACCTTTTATCATTGTTATTCGTGTTAACGTTATACGTTGTCAAAGTTATTTAGTTTTACGGCTATGACTATTATTAACTGTGGCAATATTTCTTAAATTCGAAGTCTCAAAGCAGAGTTGACAAAGCTAGCACCAAGTCCTGTATGCCGTCCAGTATGGAAGGATGGTCCACTTTCGAACCTCCAGAGAAGGTACGATTTTTCCATTATGATTCATTGATATTTAGAATAATTCCGTGTTTGTTTACAGTCAAATCATATCAAGCATTTTTCCGAAGAATTAGGAAGTGACATTTATTTTTATTCGAACGTTGATATTGAGGTAATTACTTCAAATTTGTTTGTTTTCATATCTCGATCGAATAATCGAAACTATAAGTAAGTCTCGATTAATTAACGGGATTTGTTTATTTAGTGGAATGCTGCAGGAATTTATTTCTTATAGTACAAGGGTTTCAAGTGCGAAATTGTTTTTTCCCTTAGCAACCTTGACTCTTATCAGAGACCATAAAATCCCGGATGTAACCCACCAAATTCCTTCCGATTATAAACCGTCTTCCGAATATAAGAAATGGATGTAAACCGAAATTCGAGTTATGGATGTACTTTGGAAGTTGTGGACCTTTTCTTTTAGAACATTGCCACTTGGTAGTCTTTTTGTTTTTCGGCGTTTCGTTTTTTTCCTCCAATTCCGTGTCATTCAGGTTTATAAACCGATGTTCGCCGACTGGGTTGTATCGAAAAAGAAACCCACATCTAAATTGAAATTTGATAGTTCTTATCAAATTCGTCGCCTTCAACTAATATTTCGGTTTCCATTTGAAAGTCTCTAGTTTTTCCAAAGCACCTTTTTGCTTACTTTGGTGTTGCGATTTAATAGACGCACGGGTGTACGTACATGCACGCTCGCGCCATATAGAAGCGCGTTAAAAATTGGCAGCTATGTTCTAACACGATTTAACTTCAAAGCTGTTTATTTGTTTACTTACTTACGTACTTACTTACTCATCTATTTATTTATATACTCGTTGACTGACATTTACTTAACTAACTGTTTATTTGTTTAAATACGGTAAAAAAGATTTGCGTTATTCTTCAGTAATTAAAAACGATTAAAATGGCCATTTAGCGTAAAATGGCCATTTAGTGTGTCTACGGTCATTTCCAGGTTGAAAGATGAAAAAAGGTAAACTTTTAATTGGTAAAAATCCCAACCAATTTTGAAGTACAAAGTTGCCTCCGAATTACCCCCCACTCCCGCTCGAATATAAGCCCACTAAGAAGTGCTTTAAAAGCTGTAATTTATAAGCTTATTATCGTATTATTACGGTATTTTGTTAGGAATGGAATACTCCTACTAGTTTAATTGTTTTGGATGCATACAAATAATTAAAAACTTCCCTTTGATAAAACGTTTACAAAACTCTACGGTCATTGAAATAATATCCAGAACTGGAAGGTTAGTGTTTGTCCTGATAAGTCATGGAATCGAAGTGAAATGCTATTGTCGATTCGCAGCAAACAACGTAATGAACCACCGATATATTCAGAAGTTTTAGGACATGTACCTTCCAAAATAAGTTATCGGAAAATTATGGAAAAGTCACGTAATTTATATTTTAAATTTATTTGCAGACTTGTTACTGTAACAAAGTTTGTTCGACTTGTATTTAACTGGTAAATCGTAGCCACGATTGCATCTTCCCACAAGTTTGGACAGAACGTTTTAAACATTGCTTATAAATGGGTGTCTTTTCAATTTTTAATTTTATGTAGATTCGTTGAAAATTCGTAAAACCGCACGTTTGCTGTTGATTAGTTTATAACAAAGACCATTATTGTGAATATGTTCTTTAGATCCAGGAGTACTTCAAGTGTGACATCACAGGGACTATGGTTAACAGATCCACTTTCCGAAAGCCTGTAAGTCATTGTCTCACATTTCATTTACATTCAGGTTACACTCACATGAATATAGTAACTAAACTCTATTATCGCTAGAAGGGGTCATCCATTTTTTATCATTTTCACAAGCGTACAAAGCGAACTTTTGGGGGCTGGTTAAGGGATATGTAGGTTATAGATAGGTAGGTAGATAAAATAGATAGATTGGATTAGTACGGAGATCTGATGTATACGTCTCGCAGGATATAGTACAATGCCTATATAGTAAACAGTATCGTACATCACCGGTGATACAGGCATTACTTTGTTGGATTAATACCTTTATCTGATGTAAAGCTCTTGCAGGATATCGTACAATGCCTAAACAGTATCATGTATCACCGGTGATAAAAGCACATATTTTATTGGATTAATACCTTTATCTGATGTAAAGCTCTCGCAGGATAAAGAAGAATGCCTAGATAGCAAACGGTATCGTGTATTACCGGTGATACAGACAACAACAACAACATCAACAACAACAACAATTTATTGTACCCTTATTCTTACTCATACATTTACATTTTTTTGTAGAAAAATTTAAATATCTTAGGGTAACAACTTCCAAAAATAACTTGAAAGCTAAAAATGCTTGGAAGTTGGATTGCATTATAAAATTAAAAATTATTTTTCGGTCGGAGCTAAATTAAGATTACAATTACACTTAGAAATGAAATAAAAAGGAAAAAAAAGCTCGACGGAGAAACACAAGAACAGCCAAAATTTGCGTGTGTGTTTTGTTTTGTTTTGTTTTTTTCAAAAAACTTGATTAGGTACATTCTTGTTGCTTTTGTAAGTTTGGGAGTCTTGTTTTACTGTTATGCCAGTAGTAACACTTGCGCTTCGGAACTAGTACTTGTACCTCGTTCCCAGTGCCACCCACCCGTCAAAGTCCTTGACGAATGTGGAACATTAACGAGCTGGTGGCCCTGTAAATGAGGTTGAAAATGATTGAAACCCATTCGATTGACGGTAATTTTCCAGTGGCCGCTCTAGAATCGGGTGCGCGCTGCGGCCCTCGTCGTCTATTCTCTTTCCTTGAACTGCTGAAAGCTCTGCGGAAGGTAGATTAGTGACGCCAAAGATAGCAGTAGTCACGTTACGAATCTTCTGTAGGATACTACTTTACTATTTATTGATAGTCCACATTGGTTTTGATTCTGCTGTTGAGGAACCTGGAGACCCAAAACAAGCCCATTTCTATGGGTCTAAAGACACAAAAGGGAACATCGTGGGTGGACATGCAAGGATTGAAGCGAAGGCCCGGTTGTTCAAAGAGTGAATAACTTTGTCCAGCAGATAAATTTGACACGTCCTTTTTTTTTGATTGGACAACGAGCAAATTTCATCCACTGGATAGGGATTTATCCGCTGGATAAAGTTTTCCTCTCTTTGAATCACATGGCGCGAGATACAACGACAACCGGTAAATTTTACCAAGAGGTTATGAAGTACTAGTTCTTCGGTAATTAATCCACAACATCTTCTGGGCACCGATGAAAACTGTCGGCTAAGGGAAAAATGAAGTGCCCCTGAAGACAAAGTCTTACAAAATTACTAAGTCTAAAATTGGATTTCATGTATGTCCACAAAATGCTGCATGTCTGTAACATCTTTACAAAAAAAAAAGTTATCGGTGTCATTAAGTGTTTAAAAATATGCCTCTGGACTGGAAGACTGAAAATATTTTTTACAAATATGGTCCGTGGGCGGAGCTAACTCACCAGTGAGTAGCACCTGTCATTCGCCAGGATTATGGCATCAATGGGAGACGTGTGGTTCGCAACACAGGTTCCCCCTCCTTTGGCCATGTTCTCTCTACGCCAGGAAAAACGAAAGGTTTGGATTTTTACTTCTCAAGAAAAGCAGAATGGAAAGAATGTCAATCTATAAATAACTGACCAGTTTGCATACAATATTACACGTATGTGCTCAGTTTACTTTCACAAAATTGATGCCAACCACAAGCGTTGCCAGCACTTTCACCTTACAGTATAGGAAAGTCTGAGACAAGCGGTACATAACATTCGAGGTCGACAAGATTTTGCAAGCTTGCATGTCCTAAGTTTAACCATCAAACTGAAGGAGGCAGGACGCTTTACATCTGCCAAATCTTTTAGACAAACAGTTTTATCTCATTATAATCCTTGAGATTTTTACGAGTTTTACTTTCCGGTATTTTAGATTATTTATCTTTATCCAACTTGATTTTATATTTGTCAGCTTTAGATACGCTTTCTAGGGTTTTAGCTACGGATGTGTAATTAACTGGTGTTAAAGTCTTGTTTTCTAATATGTTGTAGATTACGTAACTTCTATATATCTATATTGAATCTATCGAGGGTCACAAGCTTGTCTGGGTTTTTAACTATTGGAATACTGACTACTCAATGTACTACTATTACTACCGACTATTTCTATTGCCAAACATTTCAGTCTATATTATTTTCTGTTACTTCACTAACTACTACTAAAAATTGTCCTATAATATATATAGCTGCATATAAAATAATAAAAGCCTCAATTCAGTCAACAAATATTCTACAGGTATATATGTAGCCTTAGCTTAATTGGGCAGAAAAACCTATATAATGTCAGTCGTGTACAATATACACATCACTCGTGAAATGTACACTGTCCTTATGAACACTAACCTGTTGTGAAAAGTTACCACTCCAGATATTGATCGAGTCAATATTCTGAAGCTGACAAGAGTACAGATCTCATCTATTTTCACCCTAGTCCTGCAGATAAAAACACAAGTTCATGTGTGTATTTTAAAATGCCTGTTCACTGTAAAATATGATTTCCATATATCATTTCCATCCTTGTGCAAGCCTGCACTTTTCTAATGTTTATTTAATGTCTGATGTGAAAACCGATTGTTGCATTGCATAATGATTTAGAACACCACTTTTAAGAAGATAATATAAGATACCGTAAACTTCCGATGTAAGTCCATGTGATTATAGCTCTCAAAGCACTTTTTAATGCCAGGCTTATAATAGGAATGGGCTTAAGTAACTGGATGACATTAAATTTATTTTTGTGTCTCAAAATCTTCAAATTTTCAAAAATAACAGTAGAAACATGTCGAGTTGAATTGTATTTTATTGTCTTCAAACACTGCAATAATCTAGTTAACCATATTTGAACAAAGCAAATCTTCATTGCAATATGTCTATTTCAAGACTCAAGATAACTAACCCCCCCCCCCCCCCCCCCCAGA
>JAOBYF010793199.1:0-13819 GCA_025403605.1 Parazoanthus darwini
CCCCCCCCCCCCCCCCCCCCCCCCCCCCCCCCCCCCCCCCCCCCCCCCCCCAACTAAGCTCGGGCCGTTCAGAGGTTGGATTGTGAACAGGTCCAAAGGGTGACCTATATTAATGAAAAACAAATCATAAATGACTGAACTAGGACTTAGGTCCAAATTGGTGCGTGTCCTGCCGTATGAAATCAACACAAATACACCAGCCTAATCCACTGTCCCACAAGCACTCATACATACTTTATCTTTATGGAAGAGCGGTGCTTTAGAAAGAAAGGGGATAATAGCTAGTGGGGGCTTTTTAGAGAAGGTTGCTTACACAGAAAATGGAATAGTAGCTAATGGAGGCTTGTTAGAGAGGGTGGCTTACACAGAAAATGGAATAGTAGCTAATGTAGGCTTGTTAGAGAGGGTGGCTTACAAACAAAATGGAATAGTAGCTAATGGAGGCTTGTTAGAGAGGGTGGCTTACAAAGAAAATGGAATAGTAGCTGATGGAGGCTTGTTAGAGAGGGCGGCTTACAAAAAAAATGGGATAGTAGCTAATTGGGGGCTTTATAGAGAGGAGAGGCTTATAAAGAAAAAAAATGAATATCTACGGGGGTTATAAGAGAAGGGGGCCTCCGCGGCAGTAGAGCGAGGGCCTAATAGAGAGTTTACGGTAAACCTACGAGTTATTTTTGCATCATTACTAGGCAGGTTTCTGATGATAAACTATTTACATTTTGACTACTTAGCATAGTTTAGCATAAACTCACTGCATGGGTTCAATCAACGAAAATAAATAAAAATATCGATCAAATTTGGCACAGTTCGTACTCATTGAAACCTTGAAGTGAAGATGTGAGTACAATAGTTTCGGGAAAAGTGAGTTTGTGTGTATGAACTAGAGGAAAATATTTGCTCTGTAGTTTTTGACATTTTCAAAGATTGAACTAGGATTAGTTTGCCAATGAGTCAAATTGTAACTGACAACGGTGGAAAAATAAAACCCGTCTTCACGATTGCCAGGTAATTAGTAGATTATCTAAGTTATGTTTTTGCTTTGGTTAGTATTATCATTCTGCGATTAATCATTAGTATAAACATTAAGATATTATTATTAGCATTATTACATCACGTAACAGTAAAATAGACAGCACTTGTCGCTAGCAGCTGTTTTTGTAACAAAGAAGTGTAATTTGTTTGAATAACGTCGCATACTCTGGTTTACACTTTTATTAAGTGTGTGTTATTGCACAAGAGAGAGCAAATTTTGTAAGACAACTTTTGTCTCAGCAAATTTAACACTAATGAAACAAGTCCACGAGTTATGTTCGAGATTTCAAGAGCTTCATTCCATAAACTAACTATTCGATACAACTGAAAAAACTGTATTTTAAACTTGTGCCTAGCTACAACAGTTTCCCGCGAAACTTTATCATTGTATCGATTTTAATATTATTTATCGACTAGTCGTCACGAAACTTGCTTAACAGTTTTGCTTTACACTTTCTTGCCGTAGGTTGTAAAATCAACTTGGGATAGGCCTTTTGTTCCACTTGGAACAATTTTCCGTCACAGAGACGTAACGTGAGACGCAACGCTTTCGATTTTCAAAGTGATTTGTCGCGTATCGGGTAGGTAAAACTATTTCTGTTTACAATTGTAACGCAACAACTTGTATGTGGGCACGAAAGCTAATCTGTACAGTGTAGAACGAAGCCTTAAAGATGTTTGTTGTTATCAATAAGTCGTTGAACTCCACAAAACGATTAGGATTTTTGGATTATCTTTGGACCATACTGGACCCGCAGACAATCTCTCGCACGCTGACAATGAAGATAGTAGGCAATGCACATGTTTTAGAAAGGTGAAACAAAACACAACAGGTACCAAGTGAAATGTTATGTTTACGTTCAAAATGAAGACTTAAGGTAACTTTCAAGCTGTTTAGTTAATCGAAAATATAATGTGTTTTATTTTTCCGGAAACCGGCAAATTTGACGGAAAGCTGTTATTAATTTGTATAACTATTTGTACAATATTAATTGAATGTGACCAACTTGCAAAAAAATATCAGGAAGACACAAAAAAATAAAACCAATCAACCTGAACAAGATACGCTAAAGATGTTATTTCAAAAGGGGCCTGGTTCAGATTTTTTCATCAAATTTGTATCCATATCGTTTTTACTGTCGTCACAAAATTAGCGATGAGTTAACCAGTTTAAGGCTATGACGTCCGCTGTTGTAACAAAATAATATGCAATGTAATAACGATGAAGCAAATCTTAGAATCATAAGCAACTTTGTACAAACTTTCTTAGTGAACAGTTGCATGAAACTAAAAAAGTTTGTAGTTTTGTCTCATTAACATTTAGAACTTAATTGCCTTGGCTTGGCCAGTGATAAACGGACACAGATTGACTGAATCGAAATCCCGAACGATTGTGCGTTTGAACTCAGTTGGACCAATATTTTTTATCTTTTATTCTTTACTACAAAAGTATCAAGTTGGCGAGGTCTAACTAATCTATAGATACTAGTCTAGATACTGGAGAATCAGCGTTGACGAAAATTAACTGATAGCAAGACACTTTAGTCTTTACTCGTCTAGCTTTAAGCTTTCAGCTGTATAAATAAGTACAAGCTTCTGCTAGGGAATAACCTGCGATGGATTAAAATACCATCCATGGGAAGTCGTCCGTTCGGTTAACATTACGGAGACTGGGTTTAAGCATCGGCCCGGTCCCATGAGTCACAATAGTCCAAAAGGATCAATCTAGATCTATATTTAGTTTACTTCAACATACCATTTAGGGAAGTATTGTCTTGTACAATTGGTCCGGTCACCAGATCAAATTGACACGACAAAAAAACAAATCATAAAGACAATTAAACAAATCACAGTGTCAACTTTACAGACTGTCAGGTTGCTAGGACCATCCTTTTACTTTAAACCATTTAGAAAAGAAAAACAGCCTTTTTTAATGAAACATTGAGTTGAAAATTCTCTTTTGGGCAATTTAGGGGGGGCAAAAACCACTTTTCTAGTTGTTAAAATTTAGAATATCTTTATGTTTAAGCTTAAGCACGTGGTTTACGGGTTATAAAGAGATAAGACATAAGTGTTTACTAAATACTTTTGCTGCTTTTAAAAGAAGAACTCAGTTTTCACGGAACTCTCTTCACTTCATCAAGTTAAGCAAATAGCTTCTCGTTCCTTTAAGAATTTTGAGTCAGAATTCATATAAGACTTGGAAGAAGCATTAGATAAAAGGCAGTTTGTGAAACTTAAAATTTTATTTTATAATTTCAATATTATTCATATCCAGTTCAGTCAGTTTGACAGTCGTGGTGACATGCAGTATAGCCAAATAAGGGAGCAGAATTTTAGCTTGATATATATTTTAGGTTTAAATATTATTTCTGGCCCAGTCAAAAATATTTGCAATGCTGAATCCAGTTTACTCGACGATATATTTAATATAATGACAGATTGTCAGCTTGCAAAAATACCAGTTCTTGGGGGCTCAAACAAGCTTTTAGGAAAAACTTCAATATTTTGTAAATTTAAAAATTATTGTTGGCCCAATATTGCACTACTATAAACCAATTAGTTGGAACAGAGATTTGTTATCGGGTCTGACAACTAAGAATCGCCCATTATTGCTAATGCCATATTCTGATTGGTCAGTTGATTATCCGAGCGAAGAAACAGAAGTACCATGAAAAGTTGACACCTGGCGAGAACAAGTTGCTCTCTCTGGTGGCTGACGTCTTAATGGCCGCGTACTCACGAGTTTGCTGATCAAACATTAATCGACTAAACAACTCGATTTAGGTGTAAACTCCCGTCTCAATAGAAAGCCTTCAGACCCAGTGCAATGACTGGAAAATTTGTTCTTAAAGACTACCAACCGTTGCAAACGTGTACCGAACTGACACACGGCGCTTGACAAACGGTATCACTTGAAGCCGCACAGAAGTCAGTTAATATGATGGTTTTATAAGCTTAGATTCATCTTGTTATCTTTAGCCAGCGCTTAATCTATTGAATTGCCACGTGTATTTGAATAGAAACACTTCAATAAAGTGATTTCTGGGGAAAACAAAACAAAACAACTTGTGTTCAAACATCGAATCAAAATTTCGAACAAAATAAAACTCGCTTCTTGTGCGTAACTACTAGCGACAACGTACTGTTTTTTGTCGTCCCTAGGCTATGTGTTGTTTAGAATTAGAGTCGCCAGTTTGTCTATGTCGTACGGATCAGTCACTGACCTTTTTTAGCTCCGGTTCTCACGTGGGAAATGAGAACCTTAATGTCAGATGTGTCAGTAGCGGTGGATTGGCACTCGTCATCACTGACACACTCGACTCCGTAACATTTGGCTCCCGAGAGAAAAGCAACATCACATGTGTGAGTTTTACAGCACAGTTCGATGCAAGACTCCATACTTGTGACTCGGCCCATCTTACGAAAAGTACCCGCACCAATTCCTCCTTTCAATGTGACATTCTCTTCAATCTTAGTGTTTTTACAGTTCTCAAGGTCGTCTGCCCTTATAACTGAAGTCGTATTGGGGAAATGGACTCAAATTAACGGCTATGAATAAAGAGTGGACAGACTTATAAAACAGATTGAGTACGTAGAGAGTTTACTGACTTACCTGCAGCGAGAGAGAACGCGTACCACAACAGACATTTGAGAAGCATAGTTTCAATTAGTTGTCAGACCATGGATTTCCCCTCTTAGTTGTACAGAATCATTGTCATTTAGTCTTAAAAAAGACGATCGCTCGTGTTATCCAAGAAGATGATGTCTTTTTGGTTTCATATTCCTGTAATTTTAAGTTTTGTCATAAGTTATACGAAAAACTAAGAATCCTCAGGACCGATCTAGCGCGAACAATAGCGTAATTACATCATTGTTTTCTTCTACCAGAACCCAATCTTGTGCCGTTGACAAATCACGTGACCTACGTCATTTCAAATCAAAGTGGGAGGACTGTTAAGAACAGGGTCCGAATGTCAACATTGTCACCGGCACGTATTCCGTCATGCAACGGGAATTATTGAATGGCAGTGAACAATGGTTCGCAGACAGGTACCCTAGCGTTTGATTTCTGAGGACCCACAACTGTTGTAATTTTAAATGTTTGACATTAAATAAAAAATTGTCAGAAAACTCAATGAACTGTTCATACCATAAATACGTACATGCATTTAAAGCTTTCTTAAGTTCGGAAAAATGTGTTTTGTAACTGAACTGTGTTCAATTGTATGAATCGCACAACTGAAAAGTTAGAAACTATGGAGTTGATTCATTAGCTTACATATTCATAAGAATAACGATTTCGCATTGCCGAGGTAAATGTTTTCATAATTATTATTATCTAAAGAATCAAATAAAAAAACCATAGCTTTAATTGTATGACACTGTTACAAAACATTTTTATTGGAAAACAGAAAGATATCTATACACGAATCCTTACCCTGATCCTACAGCCCAAAGGCCTACCCTCGTGATAATAAAATCGTAATTGATGTTTAACTCAACCGAACCATAACCACAATGTTGTTCATAACCACAGCCATGACTATCGCTATACCATAAACCTAGTGATAATAGAGCGTGAGGCACAACTACGGCCACGACGATGACAACGATCATGAGCACGACCACGACCACGACCACGACCAAGACTACGACCACGACCGTGACCACGATAACCACTATGACTAGGCAACGGCCACGACCACGACCACGAAGATGACAACGACCACGACTATGAACACGACCGCTATCACGTTCACCACCATGACCATGACCAGGTCATGACGACAACAACGACTACATTTACGATCACGACAACAACCACGACCACGAGCGCAACCGCAACCGCCACCGCAACCACGTGACCACGACCACCACTATGACCATGGCTCGACAAAGGCCATGACCACGACCACGACCACGACCACAACCACGACCACGACCACGACCGAGACTTTGACCATGACCGAATACGACGGCGAAGTATACAATCGCAACCGCAACCCTAGGTTTACTCCTATAACCCTGGGCCCTACAGTAACTCCATAACCTTAACCACGAGCAGTGCCCCTCCTTTTCATCGACACATTAACTCATGGACCATGATTCACGGATTTGAGTCATATAAAGCAACGGTCCTGTTCTCCGCCGATCTCAGACTCTTTCAGGCTTGTGGAATAATATATCATAACTATATATTATCAGCTATTATAGTCGTTTTACAACAGATTATTACAACACTGGACGGCAGACAAGAGCTTCTATTGTCTTACGAAATTGTTGTACATTCCTTTCATAAAAATGTTTTATTGTACGAAAAAATGTTAATACATTTACATTTACAAAAAGGTCGTAAGAACTCCATTTAAGTAAATAAACAACATGTTGGGTAAATTAGGGTACCGATGAACACTGAACATGACTCAGCACTCTACCTATTGACAAAACAGTAGCTACTGTACATAGGCTGCATGCTAAAAATGCACGAGAACCTTATGAAAATGGTCCTCGTTCATTTATGTATGTTTACTTTTACTTAAGCCAAGGGAATTGGCAAAATTATAAGTAAGACAATTTTGAGATTATTCTTGATTATTTTTCAACAATTGGTCCCTCTCCCTTGATTGCTAAGAAAGCATATTCGCCTTGCTACCGGGAAACGAATCGGCGAGGCATATGCTGACCGTAGGTATTTTCGCCCGATCGGCAAGTAGTGGCATGGGAACGAGGCTGGTATCTCAACCAACCTAATCCTCTTCTTATAAGTTTGCACGCCCCTTAAACCCTCTGCGTGGTGGATAAACCGTTCTGTCTGACCTTCATCAGTTTCAATGTTCTGTCAAGTTCCCTCCCCGTTGACGGTGTAAAATTAGTTCGATTCTCCAGACATCTTCATCTCTCAGTTAATTCCTCGTTCATGATCGGATCTGTTAAATCTTTTTAATGGAATAACTCGCTAACAGTGGTGTTGTTGAATCTCATCTTGTATCAGGCCAGATGAGGTCCTTCTTCTTTCAAGCCTTCTGATCTCTGCTAAAAGGTTTCTTGTCAAAGCTATAATCTTCGTCGCCCTGGCGGATATTTGAGCGTTTAAGGAGACTTGGCTGTGGAGCTTAAGCACGAAAAAAACATCAGACAATCTCACCTTACCTTCACTTGCCTCTTCAAAACTAACTTTATCTAATCTTATCTAATATAATCTGATCTAGATTAGTCTAGTCTAGTCCAGTCTATAGTCTATTCTAATCTAAACTAGTCTAATCTAATCTAGTCTAATCTAGTCTAGTCTAGTATAATCTAGTCTAACATAGTCTTGTCTAGTCTAGTATGGTCTTGTCTAGTCTAGTCTATTCTAGTCAAATCTAGTCTAGCCTTGTCCAGTCTAATCTAGTATATAGTATTATCAAATCCAATTGAATCTAATCTAAACTAAAGCACATTAAAGTGGCGGTTTTAGCCCCTATTAGGTATGACGAGTGTCCCGGTCGGTTTCACAAGAATCTCCCCATTCATTTGTTTGGAAGTATGTGTATCGTCCAGTAATGTTACGTAACATCGGTATACATTGCTGAATAGTATTTTGTACTTTGTTACGTTACCTGCTTTGGATTGCTGATATACGGCATTAAAATCGCATGGGGTTGAGTGGAATCAAATACATTGTAACGCATTGCAATGTGGTGTTGCGCTTGCTTACCTAACGCGATATATCCCAACGCGATTCCGAGTAAATATCCAAATAAAGTTAAATATACCAATTGTGCTTTTATCTTTTTTACCTTTTTAGCGATTGTAAACTCAAGATCAGTTTTAACAACCCACATTTTTTAAAATTCTGAACACTGCTCCAAACCCCTAATATCTTAATACAACTTTCGACAGAACCACAACAAACTGAGCTAAGTTAAATGTTCTTATACCTGGGCCTAGCCAGCAACTAAAAAAGTGGAGGGGATAAAACGAGCGTTGTAAGACACGAGCTATCTAAGGACTGAGTGAAACTCAGGTTATCTTAAATTGCTTGCGAGTCAAGGCTTCCTTAACAATGTTCAACTGTCTAAATTTGGAGGCTTTATATGAGAAACGGGGATGGGATGGAAGTTCCCCCCTCCCCCACTCCGCAGTGCTTGCATACGAAGTCATCTTCTCTTTGTCCCAGTTGCTAATCATTCTTCTATGCCGTTCCTACAATGGTAAAGAAACCAAGGCGCTTGACAAAAAAAAAAACCGGCCAACTTTAGAAGAAAAAACTCATGAAATTCTGCGATTCTGCGAACGCGCAGTCGTGCTAGAAAAAATGACACTCGTGAACATACTTCCCGTGATTGACTGGGGGAAATCGAAGCCACGCGATTGTTTTTTGACGTCTTTTTCCTCGAGTTTGGCTCTTTTAGTGTGTGCATTTCAATTTTACCTACCAAATGTAATTTTTCCTCTTTTGACGTAAGCGATAGTGGGGTTTTTGTGATGAGTTTCCTTGGGGGCTGTTTTGGGTTTGCAGTAGTCGGAGTTTGCACACGACACGGAGTAACAATAGGCTCCCATCATCATGGCCACGTGACACTTGTCTGACTCACAACATTTCTGAATACAAGATGTGATATCTTTGACGCCTTTGTGTGACGTCAGTTTGCCGGCCAGCATGCCAGCCTGTAACACGGTCTTGTTTCTGATTTCTCCATCAATCTGGCACAACTTGTCTTTCTCTTGACCAGGCATTACAGTAGTACCATCTGTAGTAGTAAAAACGTTTCTGAATGAGAATAATTGACTTTGTAATTGCACAGAATTACACTTTTTATGCACTGCTCTTAACCAGAGGGCCTCCAGTATTTTTTCATATATATGATTATAATTGTAATAATATGATACTTGAAGCTTTACACAAGAGTTTAGATCTTCTCATAAATTGTCTTAAAACGTAATTTTAATACTAAAGCTTATTGAATTACATAGTTATAATACTATGTCAAGACGTTATGTAGCTAAAACTAAACCAAAATGAAAATATTAGCCGATGATAAAAGATTCTTAACGTACCATCTCTGACTTTTACTCCAAAGCGTCTCTTTATAATGTATTGTATGGACTTGTCGACAACCACAGGTTTGCCTACTAGTTTCTTTATAGGCGCCTCGGCTTCTTTCACTGCTCGGCAGCCCTTCTCGTTGTAACATTTTACTAGAAAGCACGATTTCCCAAACATGTATGCTAGGTCACATGACGCATCTTCACAGCACAGCCTGGTACAAATGTGCATCTTAACCTGAGTTGGCGAACAACAGACATGCGCGTGAAACTAGAAACAAGGTATAGACTGAGTCACACTCCAAACGAGCTTAGAAGAATAAGCAAGATGAAGGAAGGTAGCCGAAAAAGACTGAAACGTTTTAACCACAAACGTTTAATTGGCAGAATTAACTCCAAAGTTACGATAAGTCAATTCAAGTCAAGTTTATTGACAGCATTGTCGCATACAAGTCTTGCTTGGCACTTAACTGCAATAATTCAACAATATTATCATGTCTGTTTAAATCTTAATCACAGCATTTTCATCCGATAAGTTTGTGCAATAACATAAACAAGAAAAGCTATACTTTTTGTGTATGAAAGTTAACGATTTTTTTTACCTTTTCAAGACCCTATTTTAAAGCATTTCACTTAGTTAACTGATCTGTGTTTTATTTATTTACCTATCATCATGATTATTATTTTTTGCACATCTTTATTTAAACCAGCCCCACTGAATTGGACTTTCCGTATAAACATTGCTAACAAATATATAGTTATGCTTTCTCGAATATTATGGTTGAAGTGGAAACTTGCGTTAGATCAAAAACTTGATAATTACGACTAAGGGGGCCGTGTCCGCAAAAACATTTATATAACTAAAGATTGTTATAGCGTCACGAAGAAAAACAATCTACGTGGTCTAGCAACAAGATGCTAAAATTATACTCAAAAGTTGGTGAAAAAATCCGAAAAATTGACGAAAAGTTGCTCATGTTTTAAGAAAATTGCAGAAAATTGTTGCAGATTTCATAACCAATTTACAGCTTGGGAGGCCTGTGGTACAACAAACCTTGCCTACATCCGTGAAGTCACCAGCCTCAGGTCCCCCGAGGAGTCTGGAGTGGGTGTGCACGTGACTCTGGATACACTGTAGGTGGTGGGGAGACTGGCCCGAAGGAACCTTTACTGTTTACAATACACACAAAATACGCAGTTAATCAGATAATAAGGAAGGTTTCCATTATCTAATACGTTAATATATAACACGGAATGTGATATGAACATATACATGTGCTTTTAAGAACTAGCATAGATTGTGGACAAAATTGCTGCATAGTGTAGTGTAGCACGGCGCTCTATTCTTCTATGTCAAGTTATGCAATGTCATTTCATGAAATGTCAAATCATGTCATGACATGTCGTGTCGTGTCGTGTCCTGTTGCATCTTGCATCATATCTTGTCGTGTAGTACTGTGCCCTATCGTGTGGTTCTGTGCTTTGCTATACTGTATAGTGTATCGCGTTGTGTTGTGTGGTACTGTACTGTACAGTGTTGTATTGTATTGTGTTGTGTTGTGTTGTGTTGTGTAGGAACACATTACTTTGGGTGTTTACTGCAGGTTTGTTTTTAGAATGAATTATGGTACGTGAGAAAATGGCGCGGACGTACCAGTAGTAAACTGGTTGTGCAAAATGCAGTTACACAACTTTTGCCGATGTGCATTCGTACTCAATGTCGTGACACAGAATTAAAGATAACAAAAAATAATAAGGAGACCGAGGATAACAAGCGTATGACCACAGTCCGCACAAAACTAAAATATCATAATATTTTCTTTTGGCGAAAGTAAGTGTAAGAACTTACTTAATATCATGTTTCATAAGTCCAAGATCACGATGTCATGCAGCAAAACAAGGAATCAATGGTGATCAAAACTAAACGACAGTCATAGTCATAGGTTTACAAACTACAGTCTTAATGGTAACTAAAACAACCTACCTACTTTCTTGTTCTTCTCATAAAGCCATGGTGCTACAAAAGCCATTTTCTGTTTGAACGAGTAGTCAATCCCAGGCGCAGGTAGTGCTTGGCACCGGTCCTCAGAGTAACATTTGACCAGGTAACAGTTACTCTCAAGCATGAAGGCCAGGTCACATTCCACCTTGGCGTCACAGCAGTAACGGATACACGTCATTATGCTCTTTACTTTACCAATATCCGTGAACTTCCCTGCACTCAAGCCGGCTTTCAGCTTAACGTTGTACATAACCTCGTTATGGGGACATTTAGCATCGTGGTCAAACTTGGCAGGATCACTTGCATTTGCCTTAACTTTGAATGTAAAACAGAAGTGACATTTGAACCACAAACTTCTAGTTGCTCAATTGCCGCTGCCTATTTCCCCTATATTGATATTAATATAATAAAAATAATAATAATAGTTTGCATAGTGATACTCTTAAAGGCTGCGACTTTCTTGGGCTGTGCATAGGACTGGAATGTTAGCGATCTTAGGTTCAGTACTGTTCAATAATTTTCTTATTTTCGTTCTTTTGGCTTCTTCCTCGCCCCTCCAATCCTTCCGGTTTTCTGAGTCATGGTAATGTGGCAAGTAAGTGCCTGGGTATCTTATACGCAAAAGCTCCACAAGATCACACTTACCTAGATTTCCAGTTCCTTTGGAGGAGACGTGTACTATTTGTAAGTCAAGCTTAGGATCATCTGAAGGGACAGTTTGACACGATGTTTCGTTAAAACACTGGACTCCAAGACACTTTCTCCCATACATCATCGCTACGTCACACTTCTTGGCCGTGCAGCAGATGTGCGCGCACTCTTGGATGTTTTTTACTTTGCCGTGGTCTTTAAACACCCCAGCCATAGTTCCGCCCTTGAGAGTAACCCCATATTGAGCGTCGTCCTGTTGGCAGTTATACTCCTCCAAAATCGTGTGGCTAATGGTAAAGTCTGAAAATGAGATGTTAGATTTTAGAAAATCCACCAATATTGCCAAAATAATATGATGGCGCCGAAATTTGCTGACATTTTTTTCTTAATTTCCTTAAGCTACTCCCTGAGTGTGCAAACATTTTTAGTTTAATAAAAGGGGACTCACCGACTAATTATTGTGTAAAACGTAAATCAGTGGTCAAATGGTAAATATAAGGTGTTTTTGAGGCCCTGTTAAGTCACCACGGAAGCAAAAATTCAGACGGAAGGAAATCAGTTATAAGCAAGCACTAATAATTTTTAACTACAAATGAATTAGTTTATCAAGTTCAGTAAAATGTAGTAATGAAAGGTGAAAAGCTGTTTCAAGACACCTTAAGCCTTGAAACTTGTCTGTGACCGATTGCGAATTATAAGTAGTTAGTTGGTTAGTTCAGGTCATTCAGAGCTGCCATATTTTTACAAGTGAATTTGAAATCGAGTTCAACTGTTCCGACTAAACCATCTCAAACACTTAGGCAGCTAGACAATAAAGCGGCGTGCAAACCAAGTGGTCACGTTTCAAAGGGCAAATAAACGTAGAGCTACTTATAACAAATAGATATAACTGTGTTGTTCAGTCTACAAACTGTATTAAGTCATATTGTTTTATGCATTAGTTGAGATATCTAAAGTCACTCGTTCAATACAAAAGATTGTATTACAAATGAACAAAGAAAACAATTAGTATAGCTTTGAAAACATTTAATAGTTATTCACTAGACTTATTGTCAAATGTTGTTTATTCAATCAGCATATGGGTAGAAAGTAAAACTGGTAAACTCAAAGAGAATTTAGCTGCATTTAAGCTGTCTGAATGTACACGCAGTAAAGTGTAACAGCTTGTAACCAAATCGAAGGAATACTGACTCCGGCATGAAGGAATAGACAAAAAACCAGCGCTTAATCATTACGCATCTGATGTTAAATCATTACTTGCAAAAACATGAAAGTTGCGAAAAACGTGCTTAGTTCGGATTTAAATGAAATTCAATACAATATGTATTTGGAATTATAACTGGCTGTGTATAATAAAATGATAGTTTACATTACACTGGTCACATTTGTTAAGCCGCGATAATTCGCCAGTTAACCAGAACAGAACTTAAAACTTCAAGTTGTTGCGTTGCATGCAGGAGGGTGTACTTGTTACTACGATAATTTGCCCATGGACACAATGAAGACAACTTTGGCCGGATGTTTAAACTTGAGGGCGACCTCCTGGACATCTACAAACCACTTTTTTTATTCCAATTATTGAAAAACATTTCCGTAAAAATCGTACTTGGATTAATTCAAGGCGAGAGAGCCATGTGAGTAGGCAATATGTACCTATTTAGGGAGGTTTCACCTTTAGTCATTTCTAGTGTTCGCTCGAGAAATGTCAGTTCATATCTTTGGTATCGGATTGTTTCACGAGTGCAGGTTGCTTTGTAAACTCACAATTTGGCACCGTGACACACTACATATATAAACCGTTAACGACATGTCAAGGTATCGAACATTTACTAGAAAAGACGAATGGAAAAAAATACCATCAAACTCTCCAGACAAGTTTAGGAATGTATTTGATATTAACACAAAATCTTATTCAAGAGAAACAGTTTTCAATATCGCGATCCTGTCATGGTCCACGTGCTCTAAATATAAACATTGACGTACCTGGAATAACGACGAAAATAATCGAAATGACGAGTAGAATTTCGTGAAAGAGTTTCCTTGCTCGAGACAAACATACAGTTGATCTCTTCATTGGCATTCGCAACAGAAAGGCTTCTTACG
>JAOBYF010793310.1:0-13818 GCA_025403605.1 Parazoanthus darwini
AAAAACGTTTTCCTTTTTGCTTTACCCAGCCCAGTCCCTTCGCAAAAAGTAAATTTTGTGCTGCGCCCGTTGGTCAGCGGCATCCATGCGGAACATGCTCAAAGTAGTTCGACCAACCAAAATATTCCACGGCTGGGAATCAATGGTGATCGAGAATGGTTCAAAGAAAATGATCTTTTGATGTTGCTACGCTTGAAACAGTAACATGTGGATAAGACCAGAAGAAGTACTGTTGGCCAATGCTCTCTGGTAAGCTTATTTTTTTTGTCGTGGCGTTTTTGTTTGTCATAAATATTGTGTGCGTGCTATTCTTTGTTATTGTAGCGAAGATTTTCTCTGGCAATCTTTGTGATCACGTAATTAAAAGATATTTCATCTTTTTCTAACTGTAGGGTAACGGAAAGAGCCAATCCATACTTTGTTCTGCAGAGACGGAAAGGTCATGGCGGGGGTGGACTGACTTCTTTGCTGATCGGCACTATTGACAATGTACTAGACACAAAGGTAAGTGAGTCGGCTAATATGAGTCAAGTTTATACATATTCCATTTTTTCGTGTTTTCAAATTACCATTTTGCTAAATTGCTATAGTCTCACAGTTGAAAACATTAGGTTAATTTCCTGGTTTGATCTCTTCCAGCCTCCTCCGTTCCGCATTTTGTTACAGTTGCCTAATTCGGATGTAAGCTATGGTGAGTTAGTTAGTTAGTTATGTTGTTCATATATTTGTCCAAACAGATCCTTCAAAACTTATTCATGTGCATCATATGTCACAAATGTGTAAGCCATGAGGCCCAGATATAGGAAGGCAACTTTGAAAATAGGCACATTTTGTACAAGGCTGCCAACAATACCTGCACATTGAGTTTGCAAGCCAAGTTTGCTGAGCAGTTGTCAGCTTGTTCTGACACCCTAAATATACATAATTGTTATTGTTGGTAATGTCATCCAAATCATGTAAAACTTAGTGTAGGTTACAAGTCAAATCAAAATTTTCTGTTCTGCAAGGTACTGCCAAATCATGTAATAATAGTAATAAAAATAATGACATCTATAGTCATACATTATGATATTAAATAATATTAGAGCATAAATAAGGAAAGCTTAGTACAAAATTTGTGACAGCAGGTTTTGGCACTACCTTAAGTAGTATTTCATAAAAATAAGGTTGTGCCCAAACATAATGATGAAATTTTTAAACAAATTCTTGAAAATCATGTGCTCTTTGATATGCAAAAAAATTGATGCAATAAAAAAGGTGATTTGCTGACCAACTTGTGTGTAAAATGCAGTTGAGAATGCTAAAATAGAATGATGTGTTTTATTGTAGGCCTGGTCAAGTTGCCATGGAAATAAAATTTCTTTGTGGGAGACAAGGGCTTATAAGCTAGGAATTATCATAATTATGTAACAACTAGAAATCATGATATTAATAGGAGAAAAATATGCAAACAGAAAGTTTAGGGGCACAATCAAATGGAAAACAAATGGGAACAACATTAGCATTATAAAATTTGTTTACTAAGTACTATAAAAATGCTTCTTGATGAAAAGCTATAAGTAAGGTTTACTAAGACTTAAAAATTTTGAAATGAACATGAAACTATTTGTAATAGAATTGCTACATACATGTGGCTTTGAGACCCCAGGAAGACCAGAAGATTTAAGTTCCTTGTTCCTAGGATTTACAATATTTAATTACCTGGAAGAAAATCTTCCCAGACCCCCAAGATTTTTTAAAGTGTGATTGCACCTTCTTTTAGAATCAATTTTATTCCAGAGCTTTTTTTATTTTGGTCTTTTAAACTTATATGGATAGATCTGAAAGTACAATTAAATTTCAGTCATTTCCAGTGCTTCGAGTTGGGTGGAAGTTGAAGAGGACTGGAACTGGTTGGCCAAATACCTCTTAGAAACGTTGGGTAAGCTTTTAAGATTCCAAAATTTGTTACTTTGTATTGAAATCACAAAGAGAGCTGTATTTACCTGGTAAGTGGGCTTTTTCAGGGCGGTATGCTTGCTCAGATATTTTGCTATTTTGATATTTTTCAGGAGTTGTTCAACTTTGTGTTTTTTGTCTTGTTTCCAGTTTACTTTGTATAAAAGCAAATTAATAGTTTCCTGTATAGTGCACATTATACACTGCAGCCTGTGAAATCATGAATTTATTTAATGTAAAGCAATAAAGTTGACAATATGTCTCGATCATTATTGATGTATTTTTTTAATTAATTAATATTAATAGTATAATTTTCCAATTAAGCCAAATAACATTTTAATTACTTTAATTTCTTTCTGTGTGAGCCCAGTATCCATCGACAGTGAGGAGGATATCAGGGAGTATGTTAAGGCCAAAATTGAGAGTCTTGTCACGAACTACGAAGCTGACCAGGACCAAGTTACTGGGGCCTCCCCAAGTACGTATTGCACACCTACAATTTACCCTGCCAGAAGATATTGCTTATACCGTGCCTCAATGCAGTTCTATTTTTTGTGATACCACGGTAATTTTAAAAAAATGTGAGCTTTCAGATTTTTTTCCAAGGAAGACCTTAATTTATTTAGTGGTTTTTATTTAATTAATATTTTTTATAATAGTTAGCTGTTTGCTTATAGCAACTACTTTTCTCTTTGAACAAGATACATTTTAAAACTAGTACTAAACTAACTTGAAACTAAGTCAAGTAAGAAAAAAGTAGACAATGCTAGTTCAGATATTTTTTATTTATTTTAGTAATTTGCTTATTAACTGAATTTGTTGAATTTAGTATCTGCTAGAAATAGAAATTTTGAGGACTTAATTTTGTTGTGGCATGTACCCAGTGAGAGAACCTTGAATATTAGTAAATTTTTTTTTTCATTTTCAGCAGTATGTTACTTCATACTTTTGTGAGAATGATTTGTGTTAAAACTCTGAGTTGTCTTTGTTTTCAGATACTGAATCAGGCAGGTTTAAATCAGCCAGCTGCCGTTTTCACCGCCTGTTTAATATGCCAGAGGAAGAAAAACTTGTAAACTGTAAGTAACATGAGGTTAATAGTTTCATAGTTTTACTTCTTACACAGAGGAAACTTGAATGTTCAAGGTACCTTACATTTTAAGTATGATTGAACATTATTGAGGTTGGATCCAAACCTCCCTGTCAAAGTGGCTGTGTTTTCAAGAACAAGATGTAAAGTTTTTGAATAAAATTTATTACAAGGGTACAGACTCCATGCTCTTTTTGATTTTGCAGATTATTCCTGTAGTTATTGGAAGGGAAGAGTGCCACGGCAAGGATGGTTGTACCTTTCTGTCAATCATCTGTGCTTCTACTCATTTCTGATGGGAAGAGAAGCGAGGCTGGTTATCAGGTGGACTGATGTCACGGTGAGTTTATTGTCTTATTTACAAGGCCAGTAGAGCAGTTTTAAAAGGGGAGAAGCTGAAATTAACATTCTACCCTGATGCTGGTGAGTTTGTCTAAGTTGTGAATTGCTACATGAAGCTGCCAAGTGCAAGTTATGCATTTAGGTGTCCAGTCCTGAGTACTAGATATGTTCAGAGGTATCCAAGAGGCATATGGAAGTGTCCAAAAGGTGTCTAGATGTGTCCAAAGATATCCAAGAGACTGATGTCAAGCCGTGTTTTGGCGTGGACATGCTCAGACCTGTGCAAACACTTCTAGACACCTCTTGGACACCTGGTTACATTAAGACACCTTTTAACACATCACAACACAGGTCTGGCATTTCTGATGCATTTAGACATTTCTGCCTGAGCAATTCTCCCATACCCCTTGACATGTCTGGACACATCTAGAGACCTTTTGGATACCTATTGACACACCCAGACACCTTTTGGACATCTTCAGACACCTTTTGTGTGTCTTGGACACATCTCCTGACACACATCTTGGACACCTCTTGAGAAATTATCTAAAGACATCTCAAGGTAGACAATATGGATATTTCTTCACACACCCAGACACCTTTTGGACACCTTCGGACACCTTTTGAATGTCTTCCAGGACACATCTCTAGAGACACACTTCTGGGCACCTCTTGAGAATAAATGATATTAACTAAAAACATCTCAAGATAGACACTGTGGACACTTCTTTACATACCTAGAAACCTTTTGGACATTTAAGTATGTTGGACACATTTCTAGAGGCACATCTCTGCAGACACATCTTAGACCTCTCTGAAGGTATTAAGAAATCTCCAGACACTGTAGACACTTCTGCACACATCTACATGTATACTAGACACCTCTTTGGCACTGTGGACACCTTTGGGCACACTCACATGTAAGCACCTTCAGACAATCCTTGGCTAGAATCTCCCAGGGCTTGAAATTTATTAAGGCCACACAGCAATTACCATGGATGATCTTTAGTTATAGTTGCTATTTGCTGTGGTGCCCAACAAAAATTGTACAATTAAGTGCTTAGTATGTAAAAACTTTTCAAGGCCAAAATTGCTGTGCCTTCAAACTATGGTAGTTCAAGACTTGATCTTCTAGTCACAGGTGAACATCTTAAGACACCCACCTCTGGTTATACATCTAAAGGCCTCCAGGTACTTCTGTGCATCCCCTAGGCACCTCTGGGCAGCTTGATTCACAACTCACAAAATAGTGAACCCCAAGCTGGCTTAAATACATGTAGGGACTAGGTGGTGATACCTAAATCAGTTTTTTCTGACAGAAAGTAATCATATACAGTATGTAAGAAAAAACCCTTGGAAAAGTGTATGGTATCACTGAAAAGTTCTTGTATTTACCTCCAAAATAATTGTCTCAGCTTGTATGAACGAAGTACTATCAGTTCCAAATGTTGTGGAGAGAGATCCCTGAACAATACATGTATACCCAGTCCAATATTATTTTTTTTGTCCATTCAGCTGGTAAAAACTCATTTTAAATATCAAAACTAATAGATGTAAATGTGTGTATGTCTGTACATCGAATGTTAGTTTTGAAACCATTATGATTGTGTGCCATACAGTCGCTGGAGAGGACCAACAGCATGGTATTACCAGATGGAATGAAGATTACCACCAGGGAAGGAGAGGTCAGTCTGATTGATGGGGAACTATCTTTTGTTATATATTAGTTATTATAAGATAACCTTTGTTTCATTTCAGGAGTGATAATCTGAATGGCCAAGTCATTTCTCATAACTATTTAACATGCAATTGGAGATCATGCATTTAAATTTCAATATTTTGGGTTTTCATGTGACGTCAGAGCTGCCATGTTGGTGCCCCTTCATAATGAAGTTTTAATTAGTTTCTTTTGTTGGGGGCTGGCGACCAACATGGCTGCCATGCCCTTTGTCATTTGAATCCCCAGGAAGTGAGTGAAAACCAGCAATAGTTACAGATAAACCTTGAATATTTACATGTAGTCTTGATCTAAAAGTTAGTTGCCATGGAAAATCTGATAATAACCTATTGCTTTGGCAACAGTCATTGTAAATTATGTCTAAGATAATTATTGGTAATATTAGTTTGTCTTTTTGAATTACTATGGTTTAGCTACCATAAATTAAACAAACCTTCTTGGAGTTAATAGAAAACATGAATGTACATGCTATAAGGAAATATGGAAAAAAGTTAATAAAAAGTAAAAGATTTTGGTCAATAATTTACATTATTATGATTTTGCGTGCTGTGATTGGTCAATTTCAGGTCCATAAGTAGCCGTACCGACCTCTAGTTCTGTGGCAGCTGTCATTTTCAGCCTCATATGCTTCAAATAATCAACAAAGCCATATATACATGTAATAAACACTGTATTAGCCTCCTTTGCTTGGTCTGTACAGCAAGTTATGGATCCTCGTATTTTTCCTTCCTTGTTTTCATGACCGGTGTGCCTCGCACTTGGGCCGTAAAAGGAAGGAAAAAAACTTGGTCCATAACTTGCTGCATGGACCTTGCACTTGGCTATGTGTTTTCAGATTATACTTTTCAGTTGGTTTTGGTCCCTGAGCACTGTAAAATAATTAAATTACACAAGTCTGGCTTAAGTACCACAGATGTTACACACCAAATAATCTAATAAGTAGTTATAGTAATTTAAGGTTATATAAACTATTAGTATGTACAACTACTGCAATTATTTTTCTGCAGTTTTGTTTCTCCTTGCTGCTTCATCCATCTGAGACGTTTGGCCTAATGGAACAGCTCGCTAATCTAGCAATGAGACAGTAAGTGTTTGATCGGTTGCTAATGAACCATTTTAAAACTTCTAGAGATACATTTACTTAGTACCAAATGAGAAGTACTGTATTGCATCTTAACAAGAAGCTTTTTGATGGGCTTGTACTTAAAGGCAGATACACGTATAGTGTATGCTTGGAAAGATTTTGAGAATTGATAGTTTAGAGAAAATCGAGTATTCAAATCAATATCTGAGGAGCAAGAGCAGTGTACTAGTCAGAAACCGAATTTGAACACAAGAAGAGAAGTTCCCTACAAGTCATGTATCTCCAAGTATACCCGTGTATGATTTTGTTTATTGTATAAACTGCAAACAAAATAATAAGCAATTGATGCAAAGCAACTGCTGACTGCAAAGGTAAGTGTTTTCGTAGTAACACCAGAACTTCACCAATTGGATAATTTTGATTTTGTGATGGTGAATTTTCTGTTTGAACATATTTTTAATTCATTTTTTAATTTGTACCCAGACTGCTACTTGAAGAGGGTTTTGAACAGGACAGATCTCTGCCGGTTTTAAAAAAGTAAGTTACCTTATTTATTAATTCTTTGAATGGTTATACATGTAAATATAGCATTAAACCTAAAAATGATATACAGGTGCAAGCTCGCAATTTTGTACCAAAATATACACAGTATCAAATTTTGTAAGTTTTCAGTGGCTAGGAATTGCTTACCCACCAATAACTAAAGCAGTGTTTGTACATAATACCAGATCAAGTTTCATTCCAGTTCGACCTCATCACTGGATTTGGAGTTGAACTTGTTCAGTTGCTGCTGGTCTGTTGTCGAGTTAAGGAAGAAAGCGGCATTCCATCGCATCCTTGATAATGCTACTTACTGTTGTGAGAACTTTTGTTTTATGTACACTGTTCAATGGTAGAAGAATGTTCTTCATTGCATTTAACCAAACTGGATCTTTTTCATCTTAACTAAGCTTTAAAATGAAACTTCAAAACAATAACCAGGAGACCCTTCTGTAAAATGACCTGCATAGTTATTTACAGCAGTTCTCTGCTGAGATTTTGGTTTTGCATGTACAGTGAAACAACAACAAAATTATAATCAAGTATCATTGGACCAAATATCCCTTAGTAACAGCGGAGTTAAAATCCATACATCACTTGAGAGTCGGGATCAAAAGATGTGTTTATTCTAGTGGGGTCTCGTCATTCCAAGGTTCCACTGTAATTTGCTGTAGTCTTGATGGTGAATGCTGTGTCCAGCTAACATGATATATTTCTACATTTACCTTGATTATTACTTGTACATGTTTTGCAGACATAATGGGAAATCAATCCGGAAGATTCCATCGTTAAAACGTGACTTGGATGCAAGAGCACAGAGTGAATTTTACAGGTATTTGCATACAATGTGTAATTTTGTGTAACTCCTTCGTTTATGTATCAAAGTAAATGTTTCTATGAAGTTACATAAAATCTGGTTAGTAAGTAGTAACGAATTAGTGTATTACGTTAATTATCTATTTTCTTTTTCTTTTCCAATGAATTATATACTTTTAGGAGCATCGAGTATATTTTTATTTCAGAAACACCAACGTTTTTGGGGGAAGTATTTGGACCAGCACGATTTACAAAATGGTTACAGATAAGAGCTTGCCATTTAGTGAGCAGCTTCGGCCTTTCTAGATACTTTTTCACGACAACGATCAAGTTTTAACTAACTATTGCTGTGGTAGCAGTCACTGCACAAAATATGACGGCCTACTTGGATTTTTTGGAAAAAATCATATCTAAAATTGTGTAAAAATATTTGAACTGATTTATTGTTGTTCTCGTGAATTATTTGGTACTTTAATAATCGTAAAGTTTTATCTATTTTAATAAACGAATTCTTGATGCAAAATGTAATACGCATTTGACAATAGTCCAAGTTTTTGCACAATCAGCAGGCAATGTCACGTGATGCGATATTTTCTTGCAACCTGCTAGTAAGCAACCCTCACGACAGCAGAACATTGCAAGCTGCAGTAGACATATTATGCACGCCAGTGTTTTTCCTAAAGCTTGGGAAATGGGGTACACTGAGTGGGAGAGTTGGTACATCTGGGTTAAAGGTAACAAGCACTGAAGGCTGAACATCTACTGTAGAGGGGTCTCGAGGCACGCTCCCCCAGAGCATTTTTAAAATGTAGAGTCCTGGAAATGCGATTTTGTGCATTTTGGGGATCAATTTCCTAAGAACTGTGACCCTGAAATACCAGTTTTTCTGTGAGAATTCTATGTCAGTTTTCTGTAAGAGCTTCAAGGTACATCGTTGCATGCTTGCTATTCACAATAATTTAAAGTATCACTTAGTAAATTAATCGCAGGCTAGAGTTGTGATTAAATTAAATGTTTTCTTTGGTGACTTTTCAAAAATTGCCAGACGTCATTGCAGGGGAAAGGCGGTACAGCTACCGGGGAAAATCGGTACAATTTACCGGTGTACCGGCCTTAAGAACAACAGTGCAGCGTCGCGCTGCAACTGGCTTCGCATTGTTGCAAGATCGTTCCACTTTTTTGCAACTTGCTTTGCAAGTTTTTGGTTGAGTAGCAAGTTACAGAGGGAATGTTACACGTGGATTTTTTGTAACTTGCTTTGCACGGGCGTTTCATTACGAGTTGCAGAGAAAATTGCCTTGTATAACATAGCCTTAACGAATAAGTATTGTTGATTTACAGGAATCTTTTCCGTCTTCCCATTGAAGAGCGACTGGACGGCCACTGCGAGTGTACCTTGTGGAGCCCACATAACAAAGCCCATGTGTGGGGAATTTTGTACTGTTCTCCAAATTATCTCTGTTTTAACAGTAAGGTAGGCTTTTGCATTTATTTCATCTGCTTTTATTCCTACTCTTGTCGTAGCCTTATTATTATAACTTTTCTGTTAGTTTAAGTCCTTTTTTCTATTGACTGATGTTGTTATGTTATTTTCTGTAGCGGAAAGTCGCCATTAGAATTATAATCGTATTTCCAATCCAGAAAGAAAGACGCGACATTCATCAAATACTCGTAGTAACTTTCATTGACTCTTCACAAACGGTTGTGTTTCCTAAACGAGTTTTCGTTTCAGATCCGTCAGTTTTGCTCAGTGGTGATCCCTATGAGGGAAATAACCCTTGTTGAGAAGGTCGACACATCTGCGGTTATACCGAATGCTCTTCACATCACGACAAAAACAAAGGTACTTGTTATAAAAAAAGAGATACCTGATAAAACATAGGTGCATAAAGATAAAACACAACCTTGTGGCAAAAACCTGATACTCAACAAGGGGAGTCAAGTGGTTTGGCTAGCGCTCGTGCCTCCCACCTTTGTGGACCTGGATTGGACCCTGGGCTTCACATGTGGGCTGAGATTTGTTGATCTCCTTCTGACTCCGAGGGTTTTTCTCCGGGTTCTCCGATTATCCTCCCTTCACAAAATCGACTTTCACGCCAAAATCTGTGCCGTCGAGCGATTAAACTTATGACACTGGCTTGGGAGAATGGGCAACCACTCCCAGCGTAACGACGTTAAATAAAGTTTAGATTAGGTTTTAGATTAGATTTAGGTTAATTTGTGTGTAATGGTAGACTTCAGATGACAATATCCTTAGTTTTACTTTTGCATAAAGAGGCAAAGTTTAGTTAGCATACTTAGCTACTTTTTTTAAATTGGCTGCAAAGATTTTTTTACCTAGTAACGGTAACACTTTTTTAAGGTAATGAGAAAATTTGTAAAAAAGATTGCTCTGTGTTCTTAGATGCATATTACTGGGGTACATGAACGACGATGCTGGACCGTTGGCCTGATAGGATTATTAAGTTACATCAATTGAAGTATTTGTCCATTTGATTTTCTAATTCAGTTCATTTTATATAATGTTGAATACTTTTCTTTAAAAGAATGTTGTTCATCCAATCTGATTCTAATAAGTAAATCATTTCCCGTGTGTATTGCTTCATGATGTATTATATGGGCATGATTATTTCATGAGTTTTTGAGACAAAACGTGATAGCTTTTTTGCTAATTTATTGCATTCTTTCAGTTAAATTTCTTGTTAGCATCACTTGGTGACAGAGATTTCTTAACACAGCAAATATCAGATTTCCTTTCCAGGACACCCCAATCAAGGTAGGTGGTAAGAAAGCCAGACAACAACAACAACAACAACAACAACTCTTTATTCGCACTCTGTGTTACAAAATATAAATATTTGACAAAAGATAAATATAAAGGTATGAGTGGTGGGTCTCCAGAAGTAGCATAGGAACTAATTGAGTCTGGAGTCCCATCACATATCAGTTTTAAAATATATACAAGTTTGGTCAGCAGTGCTTACCATTATACAGTTAGAGAGTTAACCCTTTCGCGGGCGGGGATAGTTCCTAAGTTGTAAATCTAGCTATGAGCTGCTGGTTAAGTCATCTCATGGGTCTATTTTTTGTAATGTGCAAGTGATACTTGAATCACAGGCTTCCGTATGTAGCAAGGCTTTAATCAAGGCGGGTTTGTGTAAATAAAAGTGAGTAATGTACAAAATAGATGTGTACCGTCAGTAAGAGAAGTTTTAGTTAATAACTATATGTCTCTAAGTATGTATCATTTTAATATATTAGAAAAAGCGGTACAGAAAAAATATCAAAGAAATCGATCCGTATTTGAAATGTTGCTACTAGGGCAGTCGGTGGTTGTGATAAAAAGTGTTAAACCTGGTCTATGCAAAAAAATATACTATGTTTCTCATAAAATGTTGGTAAATTTTTTTATAGAAGTTCCCAAAGTCCCAAATTCAAAAGTTAAGACGATGTTCGCTTATATCGACATTTGACAAGTCAGTATAGTTTTAAGCATAGACCGTAACACTTTAACATTCAAATGCAATACGTACATGTCCCCCAAAGTGGAACATTTTTTATTACACTACCAACAAAAGAGTTTTAACACTTCGATGCTGTACTTGGGTGAAACATGCTGCCTCTTTTCCAATTTATTTTAGAAAACTGTACATAAAACTCTGCATCTATACATGCATATAAAACCAGTTATCTCTTTTCTTTTTTGCAAAGATTCACAATGCTCCTGTTTTTTCTAGATTTTGTAAGAAAGCTACACGTAATGCAAATGAATGTATGGTTTACTGAGTGTAAGTTAGTTGAACTTTTTGGTTTGGAGAAAACTTGCATGAAAGACATTTTCACAACAACACTTACAGTTCGAGTGTATTTATGTTCTAGGACTGGTAATTCAGGCAAACGGGATTTTAGTTGGAGTGCTGGTAGATTAAGGAGCAAAGATGAATTTCAACCTCCCCTTACTACTGTGTTCGGGGCCAAGTCGTCTGACCAGGCACATGCCAAGCTGTCAGTGAAGGAACATCTTTGGAACCTGCACTTTGCTGAATATGGAAGGTAAATAGAGTTAATTTCTCATGAAAGAGCATCTTTGGAGTTTGCACTTTGTAGAATAAGGAAGGTAAATACAGTTACGCTGTTAGTAAAAGAACATCTTTGGAGTTTGCACATTGCAGAACGTTGAAATTAAGTGGAGTTCGGGACATTTTTGAAGTCTGTACTTTGCAAAATGTGTAAAGTAAATGGAGTTAGGAACAACTTTGGAGTCTGCACATTGCAGAGTGTAGAAGGTAAATGGAGTTAGGAAAATTTTTGGAGCCTGTACTTTGCAAAATGTGGAAAGTAAATGGAGTTAGGCACATATTTGGAGTCCACACTTTGCAGAATGTGGAAGGTAAATGGAGTTAGGAACACGTTTGGAGTCTGCACTAGAAAGTAAAAAGAGTTGCGAGGTTTTCCCCGCTCCCTCCTAATATTAGTTCATTATACGGATGCAAGTTTTTTCCCCAGAAATTACATCACTCGTTAATTCATTCGAAATTACATTCGGGAACCATGTGATATTTGCCATATCCTTACTAGTCAGGATGTTGATTTCAAAAGATTTCTAAAGTTCTCAAAAGCTCTAAAAGCTCTTTCAACAATTTCCAAAATTTTGAAAAGATTTTCCAAAGATCCCCCAAGATTTACCAAAAGAGACGAGGTGGGGATTCTGCACGAGTTTGGTCACCTTTTGACAGCCGGTTTTGTGAGTTTAGATGTGTACTAACAAAGATTCGTCAAAGTTTGAGTGCCCTTAAATTGCTACAATTGCTTTAAACGTCAAACAAAACACAATTCAATTCGCATATAACAACTGAGGAAAATATGACGAAAGTAGAAGTCCCTCTCTTTCAAAACCGCTTTTTCCAAAATCGTCTAAAAATTTCACTTGATTTTATTTGTCTTTGAACCTTCTGACCTAAGTAACCACTTACGCCCTTAACTCTGACGTCACGAGAAGCTAGAAGACCGCTGTGCCTGACGGTCCTTTTTCTCTATCCAGGGGGGTGTGCATGTACCGTACGGTTAAGACACACGAACTGATCCTGAAGGGAATTCCGGACAGCTTGAGGTCAGAGATCTGGCTCATCTACTCGGGGGCCATTAACGAGGTAACACGGTTTGTTTATTGTCTTAGTGTTTTTTGTTTACGTTGTGTTGTTTATCTTATTACAACTGGGTTAAATCCACCTGGAAAAACTGTAAAGAAAATTTAAGGTAGACCTGTGTAATATGATGTAGGGATAATGAAGTCATAAATCTGTTCAGGAAGCACATATAACAGTGTCGAAAAGAAGGATGAGGAAAGCTAGAGAAACGAAAAATGGTATCAAGCTTTTCTCTAAAGTTGCATTTTTATAGGTGACGCAAAGGCTGCACTACGTATGGAAATGACCTTTATTGGATCAATAACAAAGAAGAAGGAGAAAGTGATCCATATTGAACGCATGATAACAGCGATTTTTCTCTGATTTTAATTCTAACTAAAAGCTCTAAATCTTTCATGTTTTAGATCCTTTCTGTTGAGTTTCCTACAGTTTGGTACAGAGCAGAGATAATTGTTTGGCTTATTTGTTTGTTTTGTGACAGATCGAGACCCATCCAGGGTATTATGCCAAGTTGGTGGAAGAGTGTAAAAATAAGAGTACTGTGGCCGCTGAAGAGATCGAGAGGGACCTACACAGGTTTGTGGTTTTGTTCAGAAAAACTAAGGTTTTCCCTCATTCTTCAGTAATCAAAAAGGACTTACGTAAGTTTATGGTATAGGAAGGACAAGCTAAAGTTTATCCTGGTTCTACAGTAAATCGTAATGAGAACTGTAGAAGTACCGAATTTTTTAAGTACACATTACATGTAAGTTTAGGTAGGGATTTGTGTACAACAGTTGTTTCCCATTCAGTCATAGTAACATATAGAAGTTGAAAGCATTACGTGTAGGAATTGAAAAAGTCGTGGAGTTTAGGGAAATGACTCTAGGTCGTGGGAGAGTTGTGAAATATTCAAACCGTAGAACAGTTGCTAAAACAGGAAATTTGTGGGAAACGGGATCTTTTTCAAGTTATGTAAAAAGATTTACGTTCGTGGAAAGTCAGAAAAAATTTGGGATTTAGTTCTTTTGTTTCTGTGTCAACGCTGTTAGAAAAGGGAACAAATTAATGTAGTACTGTAGTAAGTAACAGTTACAGCTTTGTAGAACTATCTTGATGCTGTAAACAAGTTAACTTTAACTCA
>JAOBYF010793421.1:0-21800 GCA_025403605.1 Parazoanthus darwini
AATGTCCATCATCATAGTCCTGGTCATCGTGTTGCTGTTCAGGCTGATAAGGCGCAACTTCTATACTTGACCGCAGTCGTTTAGCACAACTCTGAGTACAATATGGGGACAGTATTTGTTAACTGATAATGTAAGTTCTGATAGTCACAGAAACAAGAAACTATCAAATCACAAAACTGAATCTTATTTCGTCTATACACAACGTTTCGGACACTATATACAACGTAATTGTGTACAGACGAAATAACATCCAGTATTTTGATTTATTAGATTCTTGTTTCAGTGTATGTTAACGTTTGGAATAAGGAAAGTACTACCACTTCGTCTGCAAAATTTTTTCAGTAAGTCAAATGCTGGCATTACAATGAGCTTAAGTGATAAACCAAACTTCTCGAAATTTTGAAAAAGTGTTCGTATTCTCTCAAACGAGCTCTCTTACAGCTGAATTCCCCTTATTCCTGCATGTCCCAATGTATTGTGGGATACTTATTACAGCATACCACACTCTTATTTAAACAATTTGAAACACAGCAATATCTTCGTAACAGAAACATCATCCCTGATGGGTATCACAAGGTCGTATGCATATGGTACACTTGGGACCACATCCAAACCACAGAGCATGGTTTGTTGATGATAAACAGTACACAAACGTATTGAATGCCACACACCTTTATGATAAACTGCTTAGCCTACAGCAACAGTTTGGTCTTTAACTCCTTCTCAAAGAGTGGATAAAGCATTTTATCAAAAGCTCTAGCAAGAGCCTTGGACCTTTCCTTGTTCCACTCCTGCACCAGATGGCTGAACTCATCCTACAACATGACAACCAAAGTTAACTTCTAAACTGGAGAATGTTTCTGCACTTACTACAATGATACTAGATGGTGAACTCTTCCTACAACATGACAACCAAAGTTAACCTACAAAACTGGAGAATGTTTCTGCACTTACTACAATGATACTAGATGGTGAACTCTCCTACAATATGACAACCACAGTAGACCTTCCAGACTGGAGAAGGTTCCTGCACTTACTACAACATTACCAGACAGCTAACATCATCCTACAACGTCACAACCATCTGAACCATAAAATTAACCTTGTAAGCTGGAAGACGTTTTTATGTTAACATAAGATGGCTGAACATGTCTAACAATTTACATGTAGTAACCACCATCGACCTTCTATTTTACACTAACTACAACAAAAGAAAATAAATTCCTCGTCATAGAAGTATTCACATATTTTTGAAAATCGTGAGGAGTTCTTGTTCCAAATAGCTAGCAGACTCAGTTTTAGTCAGTTTCATTCGTTCATTCATTCATTGTTTTACCAAGGAGTTGACTTCTGACTAATCAACTGATTGACTGACAAACCAAGTTAACAGTCTATAGCTGATACTGTACATGGCATTGTGCATATGTATAAAATATAGGCAATAACTTTAAAGAAAACACTTTCACAAGTATACTTTTCAAGAACACGAGAACACTGATTGGTCATTATACAGTACAAGTAATACTTTGCAACGACTTGTTCAAAACTTAGAGCATACTTTGCTTTACAAAATGATTTAGAGCTGGCCAAGAGCAAATTAGAAAATTAGCTGTATGTAGCAGGGGATGAGGTCAGGGGGAGGGAGGTTAGGGGGAAATAAGGTTAGGGAGGGATGAGGTTAGGGGTTAGGGAGAGTTGAGGTCAGGGGGATGATGTCAGGGGGATGAGGTCAGGGGGAAAGAAGGGGTACTTACTCGATAGTACAGCTGCTTCACCTCATCAAAGTAGGTTTGGTACCTTTCATAGAGTGGAAAGAACAAGTAAAAGAAACTCTCAGGCTGAAGTCCACCTTTACAATAACAGATCCACTGCCTTCTTATATGTTAAACACAAAATGGATTCAAAGTTTCACTGATATCCCTATACTGCTAGCAAAGACGGAAGGCATTTATTCACCTTATGAGCTGAAAATATTTCCTTTGACCCAGGGTATTTTTTGGAGTAGTTCTGATGCAGGATATCACTGGAGTTTTGATTTATCACAACAGCTTGTTTTGCATTTCTCTATCACAATGACATTGCAGTACCCCTTAAGAGTCCAACAGTACTGTAGTCTTCGAAACAACACAGAACTGAATAACTGCTTCTAATACATGTTTACATTGTTAAAAGGGTTGACTTTTAAAAGTGCAAAAGGTAATATCAATCAAAACCTTGAATTATGGGAGCATCAAAGTATTTAGTAAATTTGGTGACTGAAATGCCCAGGCTGGGGTACTACAGGTTGCAAAGAAAGGATTTTGTCTGGTTTACAAACTTTCAATTTTACTTTGGGAAAAGATAATGTTTCAAATAAGTTCTTATTTGAAAATTATTGTAAGCTGCTTAAGTCTTTCACTACAAATCTAAAGTTTTGCCCTACTTTTCATCATTTAGAGGCCTTCAATTCTACCCATTCTCTTCTCTCACAGTGTTCTAGCTAGGAAAAAAAGACAGGGCGCAGTGCCCTGTCATTTTTCCTGGCGCCCTGTTGTTTTCAGCCAGCACCCTGTCGTTTTCAGAGCGTCAGTTTTAGCATATAATAAAAATTGTAGTTAAAATGCCGAAAATGTCGACGTTTCAACTCGATATAATTCAGGAACGCGATCCATTTTCATGATGCCTGTAACATTTTATGGACGAAGAGACCTGGAACGAACTCAACTTTCTGGCCACGTGACAAGATTCAAGATGGCGAAAAATGTTTGCACGATCTTTTTTCACTGAAAATCTTGCTGTATTTGTGTAAAAAACCAGAAGATAAATGAGTGGATCGAGCCTTTACAAAGCCCAAATGGAAAATTCTTCATGTAAATAAATTTGTCATCAAAGTACTTGAGAAAATGCAACAGGTTTTCAATTGTGACCGTAAACCCGCAAAACTCTCACTCTGAACTTTTTGTCTTGAGTTATTCTCCATGTTTTGTAAAACCAGGAATTGCTTGATCTAAAATTTTTTGTGTTGTTATGCCAGTTACTCGCTATGAAGAGAAAAGGTTTAGTGTATAATGCGCATCACGATTTCATAGCCAAATGTTTGAGAAAAAGTGCACATTATACACAGGTAAATACGATAAAATCACTGATAAATCTCGGTAGTACTGCCAAACTCATGAATATTAATTAGATGTAAATTAGGGCGCCCTGTCGTTTCTTTTTGCTAGCTAGAACACTGTCTCACGAAAACCTCCACATTAACTAGGCTAATTGAATTAATATTTGAATTAATACTGTGTCCTATGCACTCACCCTGAACTTCTGTCCATGTCAATACTAAGAGATATTACTAGCAGTCCTTCCTCTTCGGCCATAATCATCTTGAGAAACTGTTCTCCTTTTAAATCTTTCACTGGCTTCTTCTCAACATACTTGAAGGAGCTATATGCATGTGCTTCATCAATTTCCTACAGGGTGTAATAAAATCTATTAAAATCAACATCACTATCAGCAAACAAACAGAAACACCTCTAACCTTTTACTTCATTGACATACAGTCGACTCTTAGTGTGTTTAGAAAGGTAATATCAAATGGCAAATGATTGAAAATTGTGTGTTTTGGCCAATATTACCAGTTAAAGAAGGACTGTGAAGGGTAATTCCAGCTTATTCAAAAGGAGGTGGTCCAGCACATTCAAACATGAACATGTTTATTTTAAACAATTTGTGTTAACAAATTAAACTGAAAACTAACACAACAGTTTCTGTTTTAGCTTTTACAGATCTTTGGTTTGAGATACTATTATGTCAAAACCTTCTACATTTCTTGACAAGCAACTAATTAATGAATGGTTACTTTCTTAGCAAAAAAAGCTGAGACATTTTTGGCTCATGCAGGATTGTGATTAGCAGGCACACTTCACTACGTAGCAGATAAGTGTATGTGTTTCCCAAGGACAATTTGTTAAGAATACAGTAATATTTGCATTGATTGCTACACTTTCAGGACAGCTAGAAATATAAGTGAAGACCACTGAGGAGATAACCCACCTTCTTTCCTTTCTTAGTTGGTTTGATATTGATCTTAGCTCTCTCATAAAATGTTTGTCGCACACACTGGCGGACCAGGGGGTCCCTTGCAATCTGCATGGCTACCATGTGTCTTGCACCCTCCAGTACTTGGTCTGTAGTCTCGAAATTACTAAAGTGAATAAAAAAAAGTAACTTAGTCCTGACAGTTTGTGGTAATAAAGATGTGGAAAGTTAATTTGGTAAAGTTAACCTGGCAAGTCTGCAAAGAAGGAGGAATGATGTAAATAATTATTATCACTCATTCACATTCTTTTGTTTTCTCTTAGTTTTACTATTTGCATTGTAACTAACTACAACATTTCTGCAAGAGGATTTTACTTACTCTTGTTAAAATTTAATATTTTTGTCTTGTCCTTGAGGAATTTCTTGTTCTGATGGCACTGAATGTTTTCTCTGTTACATAACTAACCTCCCTCCCCTTCTTCCCACTAGTAGGCTATTCTGCTTCAACTGACAGTCCTATTAGTGTAGATAAATGTACACCGTATTCAATTTACCTTACAGTTTCCGGTAAATGTACACTTAATATGTGCCGCTTGGCAGTTTTGAAAATCCAGGTAGAACTACTTTCCACAGCCTCAAATGGTTCATCCAATTGTCTTTACTTCATACCAGCCACTCTGCCTGTTTTTCTTTAATCTTTCTGTCTCCCCTGGGACAGCTTATCACTTATTCCTGTCTTTCCGTACCACAGACTCACCTTGTTAAATAGTTCTCTGCAGTTTCTTCTGGTTCATCTGCTTGCTGCTCTGTTTCATGCCTCTGATAGTTGTCTCTCAAATTCTCCCCAAACTGATCTGGAGTCAAACCAAACTTCTTGGCCAACCCTCCCAATCCTTCAGGAAAAATGGAAATACTCAAACTACCATGCTTTTACCAATGGGAGAAGAAAACAAGCACAGGCTTTAATTAGCACATATTACAAATACTAAAAACATTTTAACATCAGCAGGTCAAAGTCAAGTGGTTAATGTGTCTGACTTCAATCTAAAGGTCTGCCCTACATGTAGCTGCACTTGATTTTAAAGTTTTTGCTTAATATGGAAAATTGTTTTTTTGGATCGCATCTAAGGCAGACAGAGTTACTTTAGTGTCTCAGTAGCATGTGAACAGAACATATGCATGAACAGGTTTTTTTTGAAAAAAACTAATATATGTTTATTGACTTTAAAATTATACATGGTGATTGTCATGATAGAGTATAAATGGGAACAGACTTGGAATTTTCTCCAGTGATAGCAAGCAAACAGACTCACCAGCTTGTCTGCAGATGGTGTAAAGATCACGCCGTCCAGGCATTTTAAGCCTTGCAGGTGGTGGTTCATCCTTTTCCTGCTCTTCAGCCTCTTCTCCTTCAAGCAGCTGCCTCTGCTGTCTTTCCTCCAACAGCTTCTTCCTTCGGGTGTCCCGCATGTCTTGCACCTTGTGACCGTAGTACAACACAAAATGCTCGTACACATCCTTTAGTTCCTCCATAGTTTGCACATTGTCCAGTCTGAGAATTCAGGCAAAGCACAAAATGTTGGCAAAATGTGAAGCAAAGCTGGAAGTACATGTACAGTACATGCACAAGCACTCCATTCATCATGAAAGTGGCCTACCAGCTGGTTGGTAAAAATCTTTCAGCAACTTCATCACACTGAATCAAAGAAACATGTATTTTTTTAAAATTGTCCATCCCTGCCTCTTAACTGAGTTATAATATTGTATTTGTATGGTGTGGGTTCCACATGCCAATTTTACCCTTGTGTAATAATTTGGTTGAGAAATACACTGTAGGCCTGGATCTACCACCACAAATTAAGTTATGTATCATGGACTTCTGGGAGAATTGGGAAGAGTGCTGGGCTTGGCTGGAGTGACAGGGTTAAAAGCCTTTCACTAGCTCCCATGAAATATGAAGAGAGTGGACATAGGATGATACTAAAAAGTAAAAGATGATATGTGTCGGACCCTTTGGGAAAAACCTGACATGTTGCGAATCCCCCTCAAAACAGCAACTTGTCCTTGGTTAAGAATTATTGTCACCTGTCGATGTCACCTGGCTGTAGAATTCTCTCATCTTCATCCAGTGGCTGATCTTTACTGTCTTGAATCTTATTGAACTGGTACTCTTGCATTTGCTCAAAAAGTCGATGCATGTTGAGCTTGCGAGATCGCAATTGAGTCCACTGTAGAACCAAAGGCAAAAAAAACAAAGTACACATGTATGTTAGTGTCTACTGGAAACTAACTTTGTGCTTACTAACTGGGATCCCATGGACCCTATTCGAAAAATGATGGCTATTTTAATTTCCTTTTCCTCTATTTAATGAACTAGCCAGTTGGTGTGCCATTTCCTTTTTTGGTGCTTTAGGGACACTTATCCGTGCTGTAATAGGAGCCCTGTTACTAACATAGAGTTTGAAATTACTGAAGGTATGTTTTTTATGTTGCAGAGATTTAATTAATTAATAGTCAAGTTTTACATTCACAGTTGCTACTGATCACATTGACTACAGACTCATTTAAATTGGGTATAATTTATAAGTATTAGCCTTGACTTGGTGTGGAATTTTCATTATAACCAGTGGTGAATGGAGGTTTGGATTTTACATCTTTGTGCAGGTACATTGTATTTGTGAGTCATTATTTGAGGCTACTGTAACATTGTAAAATTGAGCCTGAAGTCATTATAATATCAGCAGTAACTGTGATTATGAAACTCGACTATTGGGTGTAACTTGTTTATCCTTCTTCCTTGTATCATAATCCTAAGAAACTGACAGTAATTCTCAGCTTAAATGTTTTTTTTGGAAGTAAAATATAAAAGCTTATAATCAAAAGGTAATGTTAAACTGCAAGGAGATCCAGATTTGTAACTAAATGTAAGGAGATCAGTAATGAGCATTAGAAAGGTTGTGTCTGGTCCTAGCTATGAGGATAAGAAATGTTAATCTGTTCATCTCACCTTTTCATCCCATTGCCATATTTTCCACAGATCATCCACTGTCAGCTCTGGTTCAATATATTCTTTTCTGTAGCTTGCTATAAATGGCACCTTCGCAAGATAAAAAACAGCATCATGCAACAAATTTAATTTTGCCTGAACAGTGTCTAGCTGTTCATGTCTATCTAGATAATATATATTATCTAACAATAATAGTATAATGATAATAACATAATAAAAATTATAATGATAATACAAGCTAAAGGATTTTACAGTAACGAATTATTTTCTGGAGAAAATTTTGTTTCCATTTAGAGTAAGTATTGACATCAATAATGCAAACATTGTTTCAAAATGTTTCCAGCGAACAGTCAATTTTATGACTTTAAACAAAACTTTAATTATCTTGTTTCAAATTGGTTTGGAAATTTGTTTTTAATTATTGGTTTCATCAGCAGTCCTTAAATAAATAATACAAACTTTGCCTGCTCAATCTGCAGCAAGTGAAATTACTGCAATTTGATTTCCAAAGTTATATTTTGCTTCTTTCAGTCAACTGTCCACCATCTTGTAAACCTGCCATCCCAAAGTGTATTCAAGGCTCAATTTTTACAGTTGTCCGGTTGTCAGAGACGACTGAAATTCTCAGGGGGCAACCAAGAGTAAGAGCTTAGCCATCCTTTGGACGACTAGAACCAACCGGTTGATATATGTTACAAATTAATTTGGTTTGGCCTTACTTCTAGTTAAAATTTTAAATGGAAAAAAAAAATAAAACATGCTGAAACATCTATTATAGCTGTTTGAGTCACTTTTATTTGGGACTACCTTAACTTTTGAGAGAGGAATAAAAAATAAATCTTGGTTGCCCTATGTACAACAAGAAATTTTCCTTAAAATCCAGCCCTGGTAATGCTTGAAATTTCAAGTGGAACAGAACTAAAAAACAATAGTTAGCAATTCCCAGGAACCTGAAGTCTGTTTCCAATAAAACTTAAAACCCTTCATACATATACAACTTAGAAGTTGACTCACCTCAAAGAACTGGTTTCTCATCAGATTCAAAGCTTCTCTGATCTTGGGCACAGAAGAAGGTGGTTTGGCAGTGTGGACTGGAGCAGGTAGGCTGGGGTCAGTGGTGTCCTTTAAACAGACCAAAAATGATTTGTTTGTGTAGAAATAATATCTAAAAACCCTTGGCCACATAACTACGTTAACTCTAGCATCATCCAGACTACACTGTGATTACCAATAGATAGATTCTGCTAAAAACTGTTTTCAAAAACTTAAGGCAAATGCAAATAAAAACTTGGGAGATTTTCTAAGTTCACCATTGAAAAGTCAATAGAGGTCATGTGACATACACTGTAGCTGGATGATCAATGATGAGATTTACCAACTCGTTACCCCAGCCAACCAGAATGCATGTTAAATCTGCTTTACTTTATAATTTAAAATACAATTAGTTTCAATACATTCAAGTAATACCCAACTGTAACAGCTAATCTTAATGTTAACATTAATGAAAACTTTCTCTAAAAAGATGAGTCGTAAGACTATGCACTCGTCTGATAGCTTTCCTCAGTACCCACCTGTTGTATAGAAATGGGCAAATCCAGAAAAACATGTTTGTACATCCACTCTGCTTCCTCTTCCAACTCCCCATCCTCCGTTGGTTTAACAGGAATCTCACGAACCTGGAATCTTTCTGGAATGTCTGTCAACCGGATTTCATTGTCCTTGTCTGTCAACATTCCCTTTTCAAGTTCACTTGGCTCAAACACCTGAGAAGGAAAAGTCAAGTTTTACTTAGTTAGTGAAACTATACATGCTACTGGCCTATTCTTTAGTGACATGTTGGTTCATTAAGAAAAAATAAAAACCATGATCATGGCAACTACAATTTTTTCTTAAAATCATGACTTTGTTACAGTTCAACAAGAGAGATAAGTAATAAAATACATATGTAATCACATGGGCCCTAGGGCAATTAAGGAATATTTCACACGCATTTTCAAAGTTTTCCAAAATTGCCGGAGTCACGAAGTGAAGAGGGTAATTTGAAAAACTTTGAAAAAGCAAGTGAAATTTAAAATCCTTAATTGCCCAAGGGCACATTGCGATTACTTGTTTATCACATAAAGGGCAAAATTATTGAGGGAATCATCACATTCACATGCACTGTTTTTCTACCAAGAAGCCAGTTAAATGTTAGGCAACCTTTAACCAATCAGGATCAAGTAATCACACCCTCTTGATTACCAAAAGTGCCTTCAGGATTAAGAAAAAATGCCCTCTGTCTCAGCCAATCAGCAGTCAGTAATTTTGCTCCATATGTGATAAAACTCAAAACAGCATTGCATCTTTCCCTTTTCCATCAACCAGTACAGTAAATTGAATATTTATGTACTTCTTTTATTTATTACTTTTAATCAATACCATATTTTGCCATGTATAAGTGGACCCCATGTAAAAGTCAACCCCCCCTTTTTGGAGCCAAAAATGGCAAGTTTTAGAATTTCCGTGTATAAGTTGACCCTCACACTTTTTATCACAAACCCTCGCTTCACTGTACTTTGTGTGAACCAGAGCAAGTCAGGGCACAGCTGGATGCCTGGATGATTTAAACTGAGAGTTTGGAAATAATACTGCAGCACTGACTCATCTTTGACTAAGAATTGTTCATCCAAATAGATCACAACCATAAACACAATCAAATGTACACTGTCATGTTATAATATCTACTACTTTGTTTGTCTTTCTCTTTTTATTTTAGCTTTAGTACAGTTATTAAGTAAATATAAACAAAGATTTAAAAACTGTCACAACAGTAGAAGATGCATAGCGACAATAGTCAGTTGTTTGTACACAACTTAAAAAGCACTTAGTACATGTAATTTGCTTCAAGTACTTATCATGTAGTTGCTGGTTCTAAGTGGCTGCTCTTATTAAGTTAAGAGGGGCAATAAAACATTAATTTTTTTTCATTTTTTGATCCATGTTTACATTGTAAGTCGAGTGTGATTTTTAGAGGTAAATTTTTGACTTATTATTAATAAAATGTGTCACTTTGCTTTAATTAAACACTGTCTCTTAAAAGTCTCAATTATTTTCCATACCTCAAATATAGTTTTTGTTTGCCTCTTTTTGGCTCTTCGTCTCCCACCTTGTGCCCCTCCATCTTGCACATCATCATCTTCAGACTCGTAATCTTCCTCATCATCATAATCATCCTGGCCATACCTTTCAAATTCTTCCATGTCAAAGTCCAAACCAAAAATATCTTGAGCTTCTTGCAGAGCACTGGGAAAAGAAAACAAAAGATAAAACATACTAGATAATAGTCGTCACCCAATAGTCACTTGGAATCTTTTGAAAAACTACTATAATTATGGTAATTCAAAATATATGAATTGAAATTCCAAGTACTAAGACTTACAAAAGAGAAAATGAAATTTTTTTCTAACTTACGAGTCATGCACTCCATCTCCCACAAACCGGTGCTTTTTCTTTTTCTTATGAGTGATTGGTCGGCCTTCATCATCAACAATAAAATCATCCACATCATCTGAAGCGAAAAACAACCACTCCTATTTTTTAAACAATGTCTGATCATATACAAAGTATAATTTAATATAAAGACTTGACAATTTTTTAATTTGCTATAAATTATCGTACATGTATTTGACGAGTAAGCGCCCATGCCCGAGTAAGTACCCTACCTCCTTTTCTGACTAACGTTTTTTGGAAGAAATAAATTACATGTCGTAAAACTTGTTTTTCAAGTCTGCTGTGATAGGGCTCTGCACCAGGTCTAACAATAGATTTATACATTGCTTTGTGGGATTGATATTTGGACACACATGCAAGCAATAACTGGTTTTTGAACAGTTTCAGTTAAATTATGATTTCAAAGAACTAAATACGAAAACAGCTAGAACTAAAAAAAAATTCGCGAAAATTAATTAAGAATTGATCCCATGTCTGGCTCCTTTAGCGCCACATGTTTGTCTGCTTCTCAATCCCAACATGCTTTGCAAGCATTTTAGTGACATAATCAAGGTGGCACCCTATTGCAGGAGGCCTACATTAGCAGCCACAGGTCTGCTGTAATTACAGAAAGCTCAAAATATTTTTTGGTTTAGTGCAGTTTTAAAAGCATCACAAAAGATTGTTTTTGTCAATATCTGACAAACTTAATGATTTTTGCAATTAAATGTATTTATTCAAATAACAATTGTTTGCAAAGTGTGATCATGCCCTTTGGGGGTCAAGTATCAATTTGTGAATAAATTGATTGAGTTTGGTTATTTGTGGTTGCAATTGTAATTGATGGTTTACTTTATATATATATACTTACAGTACATCATAATTTCTACATACACACACAGTGATTTTCAATTGAAATGTTATAATACTACCTTCAGATTCAGAATCATCAAGGTCAAGGTCGTCTTGTGGCAGAGGAACTGGAACATCTCTGGCAACTGGCTGAAAGAAAAAGTAATAAGGATCGTGAATGACACTGATTTTTACTTTATTAATGTATTAATGGCTATATGTACTTTTCTTTTGAGCATTATGGTGAACTTGTTTGGGGTAGTCACATTTTTTCTCACTCTGTAACTAGAAGTATGGCTTTTACTAGAATTCTACCACAGGGACCAAAGTGTTCCAACAAGAAATTTATGTTCATAGGCCAGTTCGCTCCCCCTCCCTGCTATAGCAAGCCCTCAGGGGAGTGGTGTGAGTATCAACCACATGGGCATAATACCTCATCTCCAGTCTCATCTCCCTCAAACAGCTTGCTAGAAATGGCCTGCTTTTCAGCCTTCTCAGGCTGCTCCTCTTCATCCTCGTCAGAGTCCAGCGCCTTCAGCTTTACTCGCTTGAACTTTTTCTGAAGCAAAAAATTAAGTGAAACAATTATGACAAAAGTTGATAAAGAAATTCAAATTATTCTTTGACATGCACATTGTAACAGAAATTTTGTCAACCAACCCAAATGTAGAATTCAAAATAGTGTGGAGGGATCACATTCTGACTCAACATGATTGTTCAATTTGTATTATCAAACCAAAAACTCCATTTCACAAGATGTATGTTGCAAATCCTCCGTGAGCTTGCCAAAATTTGGGAGCCTATCTTGTATTAACATTATTTAGCCATTTTTATTTTTTTACAACAACAAAGGTAGAAACTATACAAATAGTATATCAGGAACAATAACATTGTTTAGTTTCCATTTCTTCTTGTACATGTATCTGTTTTAATGTTTCAATTTGCATTCTTTATATCCAATGTACTACTATAGTGAAAAGATCAATAAACTTTGAAAACTATTGTGTTTGACAAAGTTTCTGGCGAGTTCAATTGCATTTGATTACCAAATTCAATCAAAATCAAATCGGACATTCGACTGGCTATGTTTGATCATAACCAAATGACAGTTTGGCATTATCACTGCACGACAGTCTACAGCTAAGACCGTGCAAAAACGTGTATCGTTGGCAAATAAAGTTGCAGTAACAATAAAGTAAAAAGTATTACGTTTTTTCAATTCAAGTTCAAGTCACTTCTTATTACCTTGTTAGTTTTTTCTATTGTAATTGAAAATTACTGCAGTATAGTATAGATTTTTTTCGGAGAACGTAAACAATATAATTTATTTGAGCTAGATCGCACGTGTTTATGTCAAGACTGCAGACATGCCGCACACGTGCACTTTCGACAAAGTTGCATGCAACTCACTCAATTTCTAGACACAGAAATTTTACGGCTATACTCATTATTTAAAAAGGCAAGTATTTTAACTAATGGGCCACTCAACAACCATAAGGGAATTACGAGTTCTCTTCGACAAAATAGGTGCCGTTCATCCACTCAATTACTGACTTGAAGATTACCCGGTCTTGTAATCGAACTCCGATATTTTCTTCTATCAGGTCATAATCTTCTTCTTCGAGTTCAAAGTACTCCTCTTCTGTGAAAGATAACAAATAGCGGATAAAATGAGCTTGATACAAGTCACTTTAAAGTATTCTAGGATTGGTTTCTTTATTTAGATGTCTGAGCTACCTCGTCGTTTTCGTTTTGTTTCGACTTCTTCGTCACTTCTCTCACTTTCTTCTTCCTCTGGGTCGTCGTTAATCAGGTCTTCCACATTTCCCTCTGCTCCCTGTTCTTCTTCCTCCTCCTCTTCATCATCATCACCCTCAACACTTTCACCTGAAAGACTTTCATCTAAATCTTCTTCTGCTTCGCTCTCGACCAAATCAGACATTTTACACCGTCAAAGAAAAAGAACGAAATCCGAAGAACTAGAAAATAGCAGAAAAACACCAAGATGGCTGACAGCGTGAGCCTCGTTTTCAGATAAAATAGCGCGTTCTGTAGACTGGTACGAGTCAACCATTTATCCTGGGACTCTTTAAAAAACAAAATATTTTGCACTGTGACAGATCAATATTAATTGAGAAAACAGCAGATTCAGTGAGTGCAGCACTTGGCAGGTATATTCAACGTTGATAATTGATATACATAGTACATGTGAAAAGCAATCGGTTCATCAAAATCGGTACCCTGTTGGCATAGACCTCAAAAGAAGCGAGGTGGCTGCAATCACTGCTCAAACAGAGTACGACACAAATTCATGAAATTTTTGCGAAATTAAGGGAATCGAATGAACCCAGAAATTGTAGGGTTGTTCAGCCAAAAGTATTTCCAAAAACCTTGAATGTCCAAAGTTTTTGATGGAAGCTAACTTTCGGCAACTTTATTTATACTGTCCAAAAGCCACATACATGCATACACATGACAATTTAGAACAATGACTGGGTATATGGTCACAGCTTTACAAAACACTGTATACATGTACTTTAGTTGGCCTCCTGGGGGCATAATTGTTTGCGGTCGTTCTGGACTTGGGGCTTATGAGAAGAGGGGGGTGGGGTGTTAGAAACTTTGGAGTTAATTAAAGTTTCTTGTTCTTTAAAAAATCACAAATTCTGTCTACAGGGATCTTCAGCCAATTGCAAAGTGACAATAATATTACAAAATTAATCAGTGTGAACAAAACAAATGAAATGGCATGTTTTGTGTCTTTTAAACGTTTATTAGTGCTACTATTTGGACACTGGAAAATATCCACTGTGTATTGACAAAAATTCAAAAAATGGACTTAATAGATGCAGAGGGCTTATCACATCGTACACACCTCATATTGGGGGCTTAACCGAAGGGGTTGCTAAAGAGAGGCTAGGGGCTAAATAGGAGAAATTTGGTAGGTTTAATGGAAAAGTGTAATATGAAGATTGCAAAGCATGGTGGAACATCTAATTGCAAAGCTAGTATTGTTCTCATGTATCAAACTTAGTTTTGTGCTTTGCTGGTTACATTTGGTTCACATTCAAATCAATGGATGGCATGCTGGATAAAATATTGGACTCTCATAACTCTTTCCATGTATCAGGGTTTACATGTACCCATACACTTGATACCAGCAGTTTTTGAAATAGCTGTTTTACTATATCTGGACAGAAAACTTGTACATTAAATACAAATTGGAGTTTGCATAGTAATGAACTAGGTTTTTTTAAAATTTTGTTTAATTCCTATTGCACTAGTTTTTTATCTTCAGTTCCCCACAGTATTATTGTTCTATTTTATTTTATTTTTAAAACTTCATAGTATTAGACATCCTCTAGTTAGGAGTAAATATACTTTTACTGAAAAGTTACATGTACAAGTTACAAGGCCATTCAAGGCAGGTTTTGAGTCACACTCCTATTTATGTTAGTACAAACAAAGAATAAATTACCTGTACCAGCATTATGTTTTGTCAGTATCTGGAATGGATATGACATGATACAAAGTAAAGTGAAAGGCAGTAAAATATACTGTGGTTTGGTTGATAAAGTTGATTTAAAAGAAATTTACTAATATAATTATGTGAAATAGTTAAAATTGTGTAAAATAATATGATATGAAAATAATGAGATGACCCAATAAATGAGGTGGCTGTAAGGCGGGGTTCCACTGTAATATAATATTTATTGTTAATAATACAATATATGTCAACATAATATAATGTAATTTACAATATAGTATAATATACAATATAAAATAACAATATAATATAGTATAATATAATAATTTTATAATATAATTATAATAAAATGTAATAATTATTAGAACATAGCTAGTAATTTTTTGTGCACTTTTTGTATGGCATGAGTGTGCATCTATAACTCGATAGACACATGCCCATGCATCTATTAAATTGTGTGATCGCGTTCAACCAATAAAAATGCTCAGAACGGTTTAGGAGAATTTTGTACGTTATCAGCTTACATGCATTTTTTCTTATAAAAAATGCTTAAAGTGACAGGGGCAATGTTCTAAAAGAAACGGTCCATACTTTATTGTGCATCTATCAAGTCTATCAAGTTATGGATGCACTTGGGAAGTTGGGAGAGCACTTGCGAAGCTAGAGAAGCACTCTGCTTCACCTCATGCCACTCTAACGCTTCTCTCGTGCTCTCCCAACTTCCTGCGTGCATTCATAACTCGATAGACGCACACTAAGCATGGACCATTTATTTTCTTAAATAAAGTATAATACTAATAGTATATAATGTTATATATGGGAAGTAACCATATGACACTTGCGGTACTTTTTCAAAACAACCGGTAAGTATTTCAGGAAAAGTGTTGTTTCTTGCAGGCAAGGTTGATTGACCTCTTTAGTGAGTCAAGTGCACTCTGCATTGTCAGTGTGATATTTGGTATCATGAGAAGCTGTCTTTCATATGTGGCAAAGCAAGTTTTTAGAGGAGTGCATCCCTTTAAAACCATACTCTGTTTAACCCCAGTACAAGGTTCACATGCTTCAAGATTTATCAGCACAACCAGCAAATTAAATAGTGGTAAGTATTTTGTGATTCTGAGGTTTTGAAGACACAAAAATAATTTGTCCACAGCATATGACTTGGTATATAGACACTTGGGAATTTTGACTATTTTTGTGCTGACATCACACTTTGACAGCATTTGGTAATCAAAGTACATAAAAAACCTTATTATTCTATAATTGTGCTTATGTACAGTGTAATTTTTTTATTGTTTTAAATTCAAACCATTTTTAATAATAACGTTTTGTAGATAACCCCACAGCTAAATTATTATTTACAAGTTCAAAATGGTTTTCTTTGGATAATAGTTGAGTTTATAAAATAAAATATGTTTTGATGTTTCAACATCACAATTTGCTTTAAAGTGGTGATATAAACAAACTTCAAATGCTTGTCTAAGTAAGTTTCAAAGACCTGCCTAGGAAACATGTTGACAATCATGGGATATGAAATCTGGATATTAATTATTTTTTATGTTTAAAATCCAAATAGTTATATAGTCACCTGTTTTAGTTGGTATGACTAGCATAGAAACTGGGCTGTCAACTTCAATACTTAGTTTTTTAAATGTGAATGTTAGAAATGGATAACCAAGCTCTTCGAGTTAGAACAGTTCTTGGTTGCATGGAATTTGGACGGCAGCCTGATATAAAAGAGGTTAGTATACAGTCATGCATGTACAGTAACTACCATTGTGGTAGTATGATTATGTGGTGATTATTCTGTTTTCTGACTCACTCTTTATGTAAGGTAATTACATAATTGTACAGTGAATAACTAGCTACTTTTGAAAATCTGCCATATTACATCAGAAAATAGTGACAACCTTGGTCAAGGAGAGACAATGTCAGAGTGCATTATAATTACTGAAGCAAGATGAGGCTTACACAACAAGGGAAGTGGGTGGTTAAAAAGAGGTTGGGGATGGGGTAGGGGGGGAACAATGTTATGGTCTTATCACTTGTCAACCTTGTAACAAGTTGATGATGGATTCCAGTGAATGATACACCTGACAAGGTAGAATCAAAAGCTTATGTGGGCTGCCATGTATAGTACTGTAAGTACTGTAACTGACTTGAAGCATTCTAATGCCTGTTAGAATAAGTTGTACATGTATGTAGCTGCAGGGCTCAACAATAAATACATGTACTGTGTACTGTAATTTCAAGAAAATTGATGATACCCAAACTGGAGATGTAGTTACTAAGTTCCAAAATTAAAACCCTTGAACTTCTTGACCCCCCGCCCCATTATTTTGTGTGGGGATTGTACTCTGGGGCTAAGGATGATCCCAGTACAGGGCAGTATATTAGAATATAGGAGTCGAAGATCTAATGATATGCGCTTATCATGTTCACTCTTGTTTTGCCTACGTATACCTGAGTGCTCGCATGGTTACTGGAAAGAGACATGTGGGAAGCTTTGCAAGCAGAAAATGATATTAATCCTTTAAACTAAGTATTTTAATGTACTGTTTTTACTGTAAATTGCAGAGTTCTGAGATGGTAAAGTTGTTCCTGGACAGTGGACATAATGAACTTGACACAGCTTACATGTAAGCACTTTTATTAATTTTGTTAAATGAAAAATGAATAGTCCTCTTCCGACTTAACTGGTCAGGAGAGTGTTGCACACAACCAGCTTGTCAGATATCTTGAATCCTTTGGTAAGTTCTCAACTCGCCAAAGTGAAAGCAAAACGTTCCACTTCACCGAAACTCTTGGTTTATTGTTTACCAGTTGACCACTTGTTTGACGCCGTTGAACAAATACGCGTCATTACAGCAAAACCAGATTTACAATAGATTTAGAGTATCACCAGAGACACTAAGATAGTTCGCAAGCAATTAGCTATCTCTCCCTCAGAATACAACAAGTACGGATAAACGTTGTTTTTTATTAATTTTGTTTGTTTCACACTAAACTCTGTTCAGTTTAGCAAATTAAAAAAATGTTTTTTGACTTGGTGTGTAATAAGTCAATTATTCCACTTGCGCTCACTTGTTGGATGACGAGATGATTATAGTAACTCGTTTCTGCGTGTCTCTTCGACTATCTGTCACCTCAGTTACGTAATTATGTAACTCCAATGTGCATGTGCTTGTTCAGAACTGTTAAGTATCCAATGCTTACAAAAAATTGTGCCGGTCAAGTACACAATGAACAGCGGAACCTCTGGCTCTACATAACAAAGTCCCCGTTATAACGAAGTAATCTCTTTGAGGCCGCCAAAATTACAGTAGTTTGTATGAAACAGAACCAGTTGGGTATAACGAACCTCGGTATAACGAAAACACCGTTTTAACGAACCGAATTTGGGAGTACCAAGAAAGTTTTATACGATATAACGAAATTTTCTCGATTTATGCCGGCAACTGAGCTGGTTTAGTCTTGATTTTACTGTGAGCTGTTAAACAGATGTTTCAAGCTAGGTTCTGGCTTTGTGTAATCACACAATAAATCAAATGCAACCGACCTACAGGATTCGCATTGTCGCTGTACTTTATTTTGGTAACTTCTTGATATCAGCGAAACCCCGATGTAACGAAGTATCAAGGGCACCCAACAAACGTTTCGTATAGAGATGAATTAGAAAGTGAACTGGCAACTAAGGAAAAGCACGTTCGAAGAACGCAGTGGTACATTGAACGAAGGGGTGTATATAGCAATAAACATAAACCAGGCTCTGAGACTTTTACTTCCGCGAGAATACATATCTAAGGAAAGATCAAAAAGACACTGGGTAAGGAAGAGCCTTCCAACAATGGCTCCAATTTCAAGTGATCACAATGTAATTCGTTTCAGGGACGTTGCTGTAAAGGAAGGGAAGATTTTTCGAATTCTCCATATCGTCTCAATTCGCTCTGATGATGGCAAGGAACTGTTAAGTACAAGTACCAAATGTAAAGGAACTGTTCGTGGACAGTTTTATTCGGCTATCGATGAAAACACGTATTGTACACAAAGCCGTTTTCTCATCTCTGGAACGAGGGTTATAGGAGAAGTAGATCTCCAGGAAAATGAAAAAGGGTCTTACATCCTATCAGAGAACAGTTTTGAAAAAATCAAAGAAAAAGGACTGAATTCAGAAATCGAGCCAGACCGTAACAGTTCTTCTTCGTCGGAAAGTGAATGTGAGTCCGAGGACAACGATGGGTATTATGAGGTGACAAAATTGTGGCAACAAGAGTAAACAGTGCGTTTCACACTGAAGAGTACAAAGTGCGGTTCAAGGGCTACACAAGTGAGGATGATATGTGGCTGCCGAGTTCATCTTTTCGTCAACCAGTCACGTTTACCACAATTTCTAAACGGGGTAGACTCAGAAAGCACACAACAAAAGAGGAGAGCTGTGACACTGAAGTAGGAGTTTCGCAGACAAAAGCCCCATATAGAATGAGAAAGAGCAAGGAAATATGCACATCCAAAGGTGAGTCTTAATAAAAGGAAGCAATAAAATGAAAAGGGAAAACGTTCGAAAAACGTAAACATTTCGTTTGATAAACAGCTGCCCCAATTTTATTTTGTAGTAATACAGAAAAGTACTTGGTAAATCAAAACATCAAAAACACTTTTTCAGGTATTTCATATGAAATGAGATAGCTGAAAAAAGCCTTTCCAGTTACTCTCCCATAATAATTTGTGCAAGTATTAAAAAATAAAACACTCTCAAAAAAAAACTCTTAAAAACAAGAAGTTGGTGATTGAAAAGGCTGAAGACAAAAGGAAAAGTATAAACTAACATCATCTATTACCGCCTAGGGGCAAGGCGAAAAGTAGAACATTTACAAACTATTCTTCACATCTCATTGAGAGTGTGTCCAACCAAGGACGAATTCATTTTTTCAAATCTACCATAAAGTCTGTGGCAACACTAGCGGACTGCTACAGCGAGTACTAAAAAGACAGTTGGGGCTTTTTATAAATATCTACTTGTTACGGTGTACAAAGGTAGGAGTTGTACGTTATGTCATTCTTATGCCAAATATTTCCCTATACTTTCCTATTTTTCAGTTACCAGTGGAAGGAAAAGGAGATGTGATGACAAGCTGTTAGAAACTGATCATAAAGTAAAGAAGAGAAAAGGTATTGATGTTGTTAAGGATCAATTGGTGTAACATCAGATATGTGTGCCTCACTGTAACAACACAATTTTTTTTTCACTTAAAGTTAAATCTGCTTGTAATCTCGATGACTAAACTAATGACAAGAAAGTTTGTTGGAATAATAATGAATGGGCAATTTTAAGTTCGGCAAAGCTTCACTTGCCTTGCACAAACTACAATCATCAACTTGCCATAGTTGGTCTGTATGACCTTCCCCATTACAAGTAAGTAAGTAGTTAACTATAGCAATACGCTGACGGACACTTACACCCCGTTTTAAGTTATGTATTGCTATATCACCTTCCAACAACCAAAGCCAAGTGCCGCGAGACTTGAACTTAGCTGATAACGCGTAACTCCGATTTTCTACCAGTAATTACAAACCCAGCTTGTCAGAATATTTTATCCAACCTGCCAAAAAAAGAACACAAGCAATCCTTCTCGCCAGAAAATGTAAAAATCTATGATAAACTGCTTTTTACTGTCATTGTCATTCTCACCATTTGGGCTTTCAACAATAACTTAAAAGTTATTCCTATGCCATACCGATGTTCCACAGCAGAATACTTATTGTAATGCGCCCTCCCACACAAAGAGATATTATGTTGTGGATTTTATCAAACTGCGAACGTATTTGGATAGGTTGAATTTGTCAACGGAGTTCAAACTATAAGCGTAGACTCCCATTTTGTTTTCTTTCTAACAGTGGTGAGAAAATCTAAGAAAAGAAAATCTGATAGCGAGAACAAAGGCAAGAAGTTCAGGCAGCAGGCTTCAGCTATTGCTGAATGGTCACATTACCAGCGGAATCGACCAACGAATCTGAGGAAGATCCTCATGAAACACATGTACCAGTGCTTGTGTGCAGAGGAAGTTCGCACCAGGGAGGGACTCTAGATAACTACGAGTTTCACTACCCTGGAGAACAGTGTTCCGTTATTGCACTCGCCGCTCTACTTTTTAGCATGGTGAAGCACATTGAGTCGTGGATACAGACAGATGTTGATAACATTCTGGTTTGGGGCGACAAGCTTCACATGCAACAACTTTGCGTATTGAGGCGAAATGTCAAAGAAACCAAGAAGCTAGCCCTGGACGAATTGCCAAGCGCAGCATGTATTTCCAAATTTGAAATTAAATGGACATCGTGTATTTTAAGGGGATCAGTCCTTCGAGGCTCAGAAGACCTACCAAACTTGGAAGATGTGTTACACCAAAGTGAAGAGATTAATTCTCCTGGTTTTGTGTTAAGAATACTAGAATTTTCAGTTGCTGTGGTACACAGTTACTCCTCTTGGTATGTTTTCGATTCACACGCCAGAAATTCCAAGGGAATGATTGATTGTGATGGCACTGCAGTTGTGTAAAAATTTGACAACCAAATAGCATTATGTAAATATTTAAGATTGTTTTTAGAGTCCACACTTGTAAAAGAAAAAAAATATGGCATGATGGAAGACACATATCTTTCTTACGAAGCCAGCATCATCAAAACAAATAAACGCAAACAAGTAGATGTATTTTCACAAACAACAGTGCTACCAGTTGTTAGTTTGTTTGAATTTAATTCGAAACATGGCAGATGTGAAGTATTTAGCAACAGTGTTTCAAGGCTTGAAGAAGGAGGTTTAATTGCTGACAACTTAGTTGATTTTTATATGTACTATACAGCCGAGACTGACCCGATTGCAAGAGACAGCAACATACACATCTTTAGTGCTTGTTTTTATAAAAAAAAAACTCTCTGCAGAGTTCAATCCCCAAGCTATCCGGAGGTGGGCAAAGC